>JAODAL010050296.1:0-27510 GCA_025379985.1 Phyllomedusa bahiana
CGGCTCCCCCCTTTTTTTTTAGCCAGGAAAACCCGGAGTGGAGCCATGGGGAATAAGCACCCACCCTGCTCTATGCTTACCCCAATGAAAGGCCGACCCAGGAATGGCTGGTAGCCGTGCTAACGGATTAAACATAGGTCGACATTTTGTACTGTCGACATCTATTTATCAACGGGCCTTTCACTCCACCAAGGCTCCTTATCTTGGTGGCATGCGTCCTGGACTCCCCAGACATATGTCCCGAACCGGGCGGGGATATATACTCCCTTGTAGACCTTCCCAGCTGCGGTCTTACTTTATATATATTTATATATATATAATATATATATATATTTTATATATATATATATATTATATTATATATATATATATATATATATATATATATATTATATATATAAATTTTAACCAGTTCCTGGCCTGCCCAATTATTCCCCCTTTCTAACCAGGCACCCTTTCCACAGTACATGTTGGTTTGAATGCTATAACAATTTCTCGGTTCACTGAAATCAAGCATTTTGTGTTGAAGTTTATACAGCTGCTGTTAATCCTCCAGCTGAACTATTTTGTTCCTGTTTTGCTTTCTGCCATTTATGATTAAAGGGGTTGTCTCACTACAAAGATCATATCTTTAATGATGTGGACAGTAAAAATTAGCACTTTTGCAATTGCTTTGCATTACCTAAATCATGTAGTATAGCAGATATAAAATAATCTGTGTGTTCTACAACTAAAACTGCAGCCTGATTCGCTGACTGATGTTTCATTCAGTCTGTTGGGATACACCCCTTGAACAAGGCACGCCACCTGTGCTGTGATTGCCTGCCTGCCCTCTGTGCTTACTCCCCTATAAGCTGTGGAAAATGAAAGTGAAACTAGGTGCCTCAGCTTGTTGTGATGGTTGTGTCTGTATAATAAAGGCTCTCTGAGCTTCTCTATGCTCATCTCCCAGCCCTATGTGAAGGATTACTGAGTCTCTAGCTACTAGATTTACTCTCCCATCCATATAGCACAGCCTTATACAGTCTGCCCCCCCCCCCATATAACACAGCCTTATACAGCCTGCTGTAACTCCTGTATGATAACAGAGTGGGGAGCAGAGTGCCTTTCTCACATTTGGTTCATCAGTTCAGACTGTATGTATAACTGTTGACACCAATGCAGGTGTTCTGGTTAAAATGAGCTTGTGCAGTCTGGGATGGAGATGACAGCTTTGCAGGCATGAGAACCATTGCAGGAGGTCTGCAGAGCTGTGACATCCTCTCCCTTCCACTGCTCACACAGAATGATGATGACAAAGGAGGGAGCAGGGACAGGGAGGGAGGTGACTGCACTCCAGGCATGAGAAGTGACCACTGCAGGAGGTCTACAGATCTGTGACATCCTCTCCCTTCCACTACTCAGACAGAATGATTATGTCACTAGTCTTCAGTGAGGGAAGACACGCCTAATGAGAGGAGAGACTCGCCACTGGATTTGAAGCTGTAAGAGAGAGAAACAGCTCAAGTCTGCGAAAGCCTGTCATGAGAAAACCCCATTAATAAACTCTTATATATAGTGATGAGCGATTACGTTGACTATCGTCATCAGGTCGATAGTCGATATCGGCAATTATCAATAAGATATCTGATAGTCGATAATAGATTATCGCCGATGACCATTAAAGTGTATGGGGGTGGAACAACACCATCATTCTTACACCCCAAAAGGGGGGGAGGAGCTGGAAATTAACATCCCAACAGTCAAATGGATACTGCTACATCTTAGGCACACAATTAGGTTTATAAAAGCCACAGAAAAAAAATCACAGACCATCTCACTTTTCCCGTCTTGTACCACAGCATGATCCCTTAAACTGCATTTTTTTTTCTTTTTCTCCCACAATTTAAAATTGCCAGAAGGCGGAGTATTTTTGAACCATCATTTTTACCTTGAACTGGACATTGGAATATCCCTGTCCTGGATACGCCCGAATGAGCCCCAAACCTGCAGACACCCAGATTAAAAAGTGCAGGAAAAAGGAGTCTTTCAACCACCATTTTAGTTTGAAATGGACATTATATATAACTGTCCTGTACCGCAGTATGACCATTAAAACCTGTTTGGACCCACAGATTTAAAAAGTATGGGAAAAAAGGAGTCTTTGACAAGACCATTGTTAGTTGACTATCTGGCATTAATATAATCTGTCCTGTACCACAGACGATGACCATTAAAACACTGTCTGACCCACAGATTAAAAAGTGCTGGAAAAAAGGGAGTCTTTCTATAACCTTTTAGTTTCATGGACATTGGACTATAAATGTCCTGGGCCACAAGCATGACCCCTTAAATCCTGTTTGACCCACAGATTCACAAATGTGGCACTATGCCTGTTTTGTACAGTGACTTCATTTAGTATATTTTTTTTGGTAATGACCAAATTGTTTACAGAATATATTTAGGGAGTTTTATTTAAAGTTTTACATATTAACCATTTTGCCTTTTTTTTCTCGTTGATAACATACAACATACACCGCTCCCTGCAAGTTTTTAAGGTATTTTTGTACACGTGTAGATGTGTTTAATTTCGTCCGCAAACCCCATAAGTATACAACTGTCCTAATCATCCCCAAATCACTTTTAGTTGAGAAGACATTTGCCCTCCTGGCTTCTGAGACTGATTCGCCAATCAATTCAATGGTTTCATTTTTCCTCCAAATCCTTCTTCATTGATTAGGGACAGGACTCCCCTGGAGATCAAATTGATGCGACCCCATAGTGACTCCAGCCCCAGAAAATTTTAAGCCTCCAAATTGTGCAATTTGTGTCCAGCCCTGGGGGGCCCCTTTTTGACACTACTTAACCTCACAGAAATCACCTTTTCAAAATTGATTTTTTACAGGAAATTTGAAGCTCTCCTGATTGCACTAACGGGGTGTGGAGGAGCCCAGTGCTGCCGTCAGCATCTGTTTAACTCGGAGGTCCAGCTGCCATGGGCCAGACTTACAGTGGGTGCGGTGAGAGCCAGGCTAGAGCTGTCACTCTATTAACACGCAGTTCAGCAGCTGGGGCCGGAGTTACAGTGGGTGCGGGTGATGAGTCCTAGGCTGGCGTTCAGCTCATCTATTAACACGGTTAAAAATGCCCTTATGACGCAGCAACGAAAACAGTCGTGCTGAAGCAGAGTGGCGGAAGCGGGATGGGAGGGTGTGGGGAAGTTGGGTGGGTGGAGTTGTTTGGAGTAAGTAAGACCTCCAGCCTCCGCAAGTAACAGTCACAGACCTGGGGTAACGCTTGCCCCTCCGTATGAGTGGGACCAAGTGAGCTTCCTTGGAAATACTGGTGGTTAACGCTCCTGCTCCACCCCAGGTGCCCTTTTTCTTGCGTACACTCTTTCTCATTTTACTCAACGGGCTGGGGAAATTGTCTCTGTACTTTGTTACTCTGTCTGTGCTCCATCTCCATGTCCTTTGAATAAACCTACTCTGGTCAAGTTTCCTGTACCTCCTTGTACATTTCAGGGAATTTTTTTTACCACTTTTAGAGTACATGCAAGTTTTTTAGTAGTTTAATTCTAGAAAACACATTTTTAAAATAGGATGGAATCCCCATGTCTTTTGCGTTTCTCTTTTTATTGCATTAAATGGGTTGTCTCAATACAGGCGATTGATAGCTGATGTTAAAGATCTTGCAAAACAAGTCATTTTGCTATATGTGTCCATTAACTGTGTCCATCCTACCTATTCCTTTTTCTGAAGCACCATCACCCTTGAGCCACTTTGACAATTGTGAAGAACAAATGTCTTGGTTAGAAACAACATTCTATATAAATAGGACCTGTAGTGTATAGCTGCATGTCACAGAAAATGCCAAAAATTCAAAAAAACTATGACCCATGAGCCATTTGAACAATTGTGAAGACAAATGTTGTTAGAAACAAATCATTTTTTTATAACAGGAACTGTAGTATAGCTGCATGTACAGCAAATTGCCCCCAAATAATCCAAAGCATGGACCCTCTGGGAGCCCTTTTGGACAATTGTGAAGAACAATGTCTGTTAGAAACAACATTTTTTTTTATAATAGGACTGTAGTTATATCTGCATGTCACAGCAAAATGCCCCCAAAAATTCAAAACATGACCCTGAGCACTTGGACAATTTTGAAGAACAAATGTCTGTTAGAAAACAACCATTTTTTAGAATAGGACTGTAAGTATGGATGCATTTCAAAGCAGCTAGGACCCAAAAAATTATGACCTTCTCAGCACTGTTATAAATTTTGTGAGGAGAAGCATTGCCACTTAAAAGCCACATTTGGTTCCAAGAGGACCTTGATTAATTGGCATGTATCTCACAAGCACATGACCCCAAAAAATTATAAATATGACTTCTCATTCACTTCTTAAAAATTGTGATGGAGAAATGCACTTAGGAAGCTCATTACTGTTCTCCAAAGGCACCATTATTTATAGGGCTGTGCTCACAGCAACTATGACTCAAAACATTGACATGCGAAACTTTTTAATAGGATAAATTGAGTAAAATGGAATACGGTGTGTCATGAAACCTTGCTGTCTTTTTCAGTCTCTCACTGCAAAAACCAGCAAAATGAACTGTTGGGAAAAGGAGAATAAAAATTGGCAGTAAGAAATGTCATTTAAAAAAAAGTTTTACAAGAGGACCATTTCTGTTTGAAGAGGAATGTGAAGTAGACGCTACCTAATCGGTGCCTCGCAATTGGGGCCACAACATCACATCAGAGAACCATGGCCTGATTCATTCTTGTTGAAAGTCAAACGATCCACATTATCTGTGGAAAGCCCAGATGCGTTTGTCTGTATTGACTCCTCCAGACTGTGCTGAAGGTCCGCTCAGATATGACGCTGCTGTGTGGAAGGACAACACCTCTATGGCGTGGCGAAGCGAGCTCAGGTACCATTCGTCATTTTGGATTTACCCAGAAGTCTATTGGGTCGGAAACCAATCCAAAAACATCTGTTTTGAGACGCAGATAGTCGTAGCACCATAGATTTAAGCTGGTTCTCCTGGTGTGTGGTGTGCGCCCTGCATTGCATGCATTGGTGAGGTGTAAATAAAGATTTGCAGAGGTCACCCATTAGGCTTCTGGCCACTTGCCTGCTGCTGCTGCCGCTATGGGCTATGGCACTCTACTGCTGTCACGTCGCTGACGTTGTTCCACGTTGACTTTTGAGGAAGTTGAAGCAGACGCAACAGATGTCTCAGTTGATCAATCAGCAAGGTCTCCATTTCCTGCATTTTACTCATCTATTTGGGTGGAGTGGAAGGAAGAGTTGCTGAGTTTTGTTTTGTACCGGGGATCCAGGAGGGTGGCCCACCCGTAACTGTTATTCATTTTGACTGGCCTGTATGCGTGGATCATGTTGGTGGAAATGGAAGCATCCAAGCACTCATGTCGTGGAGATGGAGCCTTGATTTCCAAGCCTCTGGGTTGAGGGGCGCTAGCAATGATTTCCTCATCTTCCTCCTCCGCCTCAATTCGCGCCAACCTCTTTCCCAAGGGGCAGGGACGTCGGTACGTCGTGGTCAGGAATACATCCCCTCCTCCTCCTCCTCCGCTGCCTCCGGCACAGCTTCAACACAGCACCTGACTTGCCTGAGATGATGCACCCTGAGAGCTGATGCGCCGCCTGTGCACTAGCCCTGGACCCCGTAACCACTGCCTAATGAAGACTGATGAAATTGTGAAAATGTCGGGCCTTGTGGATTGACGGAGAGGAAAGGTACA
This sequence comes from Phyllomedusa bahiana, assembly GCA_025379985.1. Classification (NCBI taxonomy): domain Eukaryota; kingdom Metazoa; phylum Chordata; class Amphibia; order Anura; family Hylidae; genus Phyllomedusa; species Phyllomedusa bahiana. The sequence goes on from JAODAL010050296.1 coordinate 5,752, forward strand.
TGGACGCATCTGTGTCCGTAGCTTCCCTCCTCCGTCGCTGGCGGGACATGTTGTTTCAGGTTTCCACGATCGTTCCAGAACTATGATCACCACCAATATGCTCATATGGACAAGGGGCTATCGTCCGCACTGACCATTTGGTGGCGTTCTTCAAAACTGGCATGGATGGTGCATAGCTCTTTCACCTGCCTCCCACTCTGGTGGATCATAAACCACCCTAGGTCCGCACCGCTGCTTGTAGGCCTTGTGTCACTTCATACGCGTAATGGCATTGAGCTTTTGCCACAATCGCTGGGAGCATGTGGAGGGTGGATCCAGCGGTGTTGCCACTGTCAACAATGAGGCGGTTGACGGGGAGGCTGAGCTGACGCTGCAATCGCGCCAGGCGGGACGATGCAGGCGTTAGCGAGAAGCGGAAGTGGCGAACTTAGACTTCGAGCATTCCTCAGCAAGGTTATTCAGACCCGGGTAGCTCTTAGAAATTCTGGACGAACAAGGTTCATGACATGTGCCAGGCAAGGGATGTGCTCCTGCCTACCGGAATTTAAGGGCGGCATAGCAGATTTTAGCCCGTTATTCGCCACACCACCTTGCCTGGCACAAGGTTCTTGTGCACCCAGCAGCGCTCGGTCTCCGTGGGAGAGCCGTCCACAGCTGACTTGTTTGTGGTGGGACGGTCTCAGAAGACGATTAATTTTCATACACGGCCTGGTTTTCTGGGGCACGTGATGCACCAGAGGACCTTGGGGGAAAGAACCTGCACCATCTGCGGTTGTGAAGAGCGTGTGAGAGCTGATGGCCTCCGTTCACCCCCCAGGAATCCACCAGCTCACCCAGTGAGCTGTCACAGAGATTATAGCGGGGCCTTGCCGTGCTTACTAGTCCATGTGTCGGTGGTCAGATGGACTTTTCCGGCCAAGATGCAGACAACGCGCTTGAAATTTAGATGACACGTGGCTTGGCCAGGCCAGGGACGGCTGTTCCTGGAAATGAAATGCCGCCGGCATCTGGTATTGGGGGCAGGCAAGGGCCATGACGTTTGGGCGGGAACCCATCCTGTGTCACAGACGGAAAAGGGCAACATAACCAACGCCAAAAGCCTGCCAATGCCGTCATTCAGGCCTTTTTGGTTTGGGATGGTTTGGGTTAAAAGTGGTTCTTTGCTCCAACCTGGAGACAGAAGCTGGCTGCTAGACTGGCGCTGCGTGTACGGCATTGGGCAGGTCATCTAAACTGGCGGAAGGAGACCAGGGGTTAGATGGGTCTCTGGTGGTGTAGTGGTACTCGGGCGACGGTGGAGGCTCTGAAGCGGAGGCTGATCCTTGATCATTGACGATGGGCGCTGAGGAACGCTTGGTTGGTGGCGGAGGAGGAGGAGGCGAGACTGAGGAGTGTGACAGTGGTGGAGGCCCGGCGTAGGTCTGGCCTGTTTTGGCCAAGTGTTCCTCCATTTCCAAATCATGCATTCGCTGCATGTGACTTGACATATTGGTGGTGGTTACACCTAAGGTTCTTGGTTCTCTACTTATGCGTTTACGGCAAGGCGGGGCATATGACATCGCTGGGGTGAATCAAGAGGCTTGCTCAAAAAAAAAAAAGGGGAAGGCCCAGGCTTTGAGAGGGTCTGGACTTTTTGACTAGGCGAAGCAGCGAGGAGCGGTGTTTGCGCTGACGTGGATGGCGGAATCATATCAGCGGCTTCTGCGAGCGCCCTCTCCCTTTTTGAGGCTGGGGGGTACCCTGTGCTGAAATACCCATCGTCTTCCTCATAGCTCCAGTGATGAAGCGCTGCAAGCAATTTTCTGCTGAAATGACCCATGTTGGATCCGCAATGTCGGTCATCATCATATCAACACAGGGGACTTCGTCGTCCTGACATCTCTGCATACAGGGCTGCGGGCTACAAGCAAGAGGGACTGCAAGGTTGTAGCCGACCGCCGGGATTTTTGCCGATTGACCGGCTTCCTTCTACCTCTCTGATTGGCATCAGTAATGGGCAAGGCTGTTCTGAGCAGAGAAAATCTTCCTCTTAGGCCTTCTTGATCTTTTTTTCACATGCCTTCTGACCCCAACAGCATTTTGTCATCAAAGAAGGTCTTCAGAAAATGGGATTATCCACAGTGGTGGGTACACAGTTGAATTTGGGCTGCTTCTTGTGGGACGGGGGGGATGCTGATGATGCTGATGACGACATTTGTTGGCCGTGACTGGGAGGACGAGGATGGTAAGACTGCTAGATGGCAGGTTGCATTAACAATGAAGAACAGATTGGCGACGCTGTTAGTTAATGAGGATTCACAGGGCCCGGACCCAGCGATGACCAGGCCTGACGGTCCGGCGCAAATGACATTCCGCTGGCATGCAGTTGCGCCGTAGCATTGGAAGGAGCACCTTCTCTCGTTCTCTTACCTCATGTCCTACCCCACCTCTTTGCTCGCTTACCACCTGAATTTCACTTCCATGTTCAGAACAGATAAAATTTTTGAGAGGTATGGGAAGAGTTTGGAAGTTTTATTAAAAGACGGCAAATCACAGCTATTCTCAAATCCCTCAAATCAAAAACAAATTGATGGATTCATATTTCAACTGCAAGGGCCGCTCTAATAACAAAGCTAGCCTGCGCCAAAGTGATAAAAAACAGTATCTGGAAATGTATACGGATAATAAAAGGTATTTTTTTGGCACCTATAATTTACCTGTGGTGACTACAAAAATTGCTGTATTCCTATTTCACTGCATAAGTAGATCTATCAACAAATGCTTGAATGACCAAAAGTGAAAAAAAAACACCTGTTGGAAATGTATCCGGGATAATAAAGGTATTTTTTTGGACTATCAATTTCACCTGGGGTGGACTACTAAATTGCGGTATTCAATTTAACTCGCAAAAGTTAGCTATTTGAAACAAAGCTGACTGTACCAAGAAGTGAAAAAACACCTGTCTGAAAGGTATACGGATGCTAAATGGATTTTATGGCAATATCATTACACCTTTGGTGCTACAAAGTTGCTGGATTCAAATTTAACTGCAAGGTGGCTCTATCAACACAGATGGCCTCGTCAAAGTGAAAAAAACACGTATTGAAAATGTATACGGGATAATAAAAGGTATTTTTTGGCACCTATAAACTGTGGTGACTACAAAATTGCTGTATTCAAATTTAACTGCAAGGTGGCTATATCAACAATGCTGGACTGGGCAAAATTGAAAAAGAACACTTATCTGAAATGTTTTAATGATAATAGAAGTTGGTTTTGGCTCCTAACAAATAGACCTTGGGCCAGTTACTAGAAAGACTGTATCCCTAATATAAGGCTAATTCAATGTCTATACAAAGTTTTGGCGTGTTACAATATCAGTAAACTTTATAAAGCTTGTATGTGTTCGCCACGTGGCCCACCCCCCCCCCGCGCTTCCCCCCGTCTAGTCTTTACAGCGGTAGATGTTCCTTTAAAATTCTCTGCGCTAACTAACCTAACAAACTGCAAATCTTGATTTAACTAATTTCTAAGTGTTCACAGCCAAAAAGTGAACTGTCTCTGTGGAAAAATTAGAATATTTCGCTGAGCTGTTTGCTGAGTGTTTGGACAGAGGCAGAGCGCAATGTCCTACTGCTTGAGACGCTGGAAAACACAATGATCATGAACAGGAAGGGCGTGTTCTATGTAAAGAGGTCATGTGATTTTTTCAACCAATCGGCAACATAGACTCCAAGTCATGACATTGCACACACATCTCAACCCTGCTCTTTTCTGTAACGCTGATTTGCGGGCGCCAAAATGACAGGAAGCGCCATAAATGGCCGAATTAATAGATTATGCAGCAGATTTTACTTAATTATCGCGTGAATCTAAAAAATAGATACAGTAAATACCGTGCCGATTTCAACTTTGTCGATAATAATCGCTCAACACTACTTATATATAATCCCTGACATCTCGCAGTTCTCTCTCTTTCCACTAAGCTTCATTATAGGCTCACATTTTCTTTTCTTTAGAGATCACTTTTCAGCAGTCTCCTCATTTTCATCTCTCAGGCAGAAATGTTACATCTAAATATATATAATACAGGATCTACCATTCACAGTAAGTGGTGAAGGTGCACCTTCTTCCCTTATCTGCACAATAATTTGTGCACAGGTTACAGAACATGCTCACAAAACTCTCCTCTATAAGTAAATGAGTGATCTACAGTTCATACGATCCATGTGGCTGCAGTTAAACATATTTATGAATACTTGTAAACTGTATATTGGGGTGGGCTCCCTAGAATACAGCGAAGTCACGAACGAGGAAAGTTCAATCAAACTTATAATTTACTGAAATATGCAAATCATTGTACTCAGAAAACCTAGAATTACATACACCCAAGTGTTAGCCATAAATATGTTTTCCGGACATAACGTTAACAACCAATTAATACTCTGAGAAACAGGAACAATAGTGTGGGGGTGCATTTCAAGGGCATGCTCATGGTGTAGCACAACAGCTTCCAAACTTATCAGCTATACTCACTATTCCCAGAACACAGAAAACAATAAAAGTCTTATCGGCTGAGCGTGCTGCAGAGCTCACAGCACCGATATAAGACTTACTTCAATGTGCCACACTGGTACTGTTCCTGGAGAGGATTGCTTGTGGCCTGACACAGACTTTGTCCACCCTCTTCTCCAACTACAATGATCCAGCAGACGAATCTTTCCTTTCTCAGCAGCATTCAGTCACCAACAAGTACAGCTGTACTCCATCATATCACAACAAAAAAGGAAAAAGTTCTAAAACGTATCTTTTAACACGAAGATATAAGTAAAATATTAAAGGAGAAAATGCTAAAGAGCGTACCTCTCAATCACCAAACCGAAACCTCACCCTATAAACAAGACCCTAATATACCTTCTGGTCTCCCTTCCTGCCTTGTTTGATCGCTACATTAGAGTATAGAACTCACTGATCTCACTGACAAGTGGGAGGCAATATATGGACCAAGGGGTCAAAGAATGTAAGGAGAAGCCAGTATAACATGTAAATTCAGACAAATCAACATATTTAGTGCTGATCTATACTCTAAAACAGTAGGACACGCAAAGTTGCTTAGAAGGCAAAGCATCATGTAATAGGACACATAATGAATGAGAGGTACCTGATGTGATAATATCAGGCCACTCAGGAAACTTTACACAAAGATATGCCTTAGAGAAGCTATACAATGTTCATTAGTATAGTCCCATATGACATCGTCCTAAACCTAGTCCGGGCATGACAGCAGTGGCTGTATTTTAGAAAGAGATGAAAGGCAAAAAGTTCCCGCAATTTGAAGGTGCAGGCCCGCGTCCTGTCAGTGACGTCACTAGGGTGCACCTCGGGCTCCTCACAACAAAACTGCCGCATCCATAGCAACTCTACATGCTCAGCTGAGTATTACAGCCGAGCTAGCATGTGGACAGGGCAGCGATGTGCGACCAAAATTAAACCGGAGATGAGGTAATGCAATGATTTCAAGGAATGGCATCTAGGTAGCAATACTGTCAAGAAAAGACAGATAGTATCATAGGGCACCAGTAAGCGGAGGTACAGTAATGTTGACAATGGATGGGATTACAAAAGCCATAATATTAGGCAACATGCAAAAACAACAATTGAATGAAAAACAAGAAAAAATTATGTAAAAGATGGATAAATACCATAGAGAGAGTGAGAAAAATCTGAGGGTAAGGACAAACAGCCTAGAGAAATGGAGGAGCAAACCATAAGAGTCTGCACAACCACAAAATTCAAATCAACTAAAATCCAGTTGTTTGTTTAGGCCCTGGGGTGTTAAAGTGTGTAAAGTGAAGATCGAAAAACATTCCTTTTTCCAACAATCTGCAATTTTTAGTTCATTTTCAAAGGAATCCAGAAAAATGCACCCAATTTTCTTCAAGTTCAACAATACCCTATATGTTGATGTAAAGTGCTGTTTGGGCACATGGCTGAGGGTATTAAGGGAGGGAGCGCTATTTGGCTTTTTGAAGGCAGATTTTGGTGGGTGCCATATCGCGTTTGCAAATCCCAAAGTAGCAGAACAAGTGAAACCTTCCAGAATTCACCCCATTTTGGATTCAACACCCATCATGGATCTCATTTAGGGGTGTATTGTGCAATTTAAGTGCACAGGTGTTCCATAGTTTTTTTTTGTTGAGCCATTGAAAATGGGGGGACTTCAAAAAAATCATTTAGGCTTGTGCACATCTTATATTTGTAAAAACGTAAGCATAGGTGCACATGAAAAGCAATATCTTAATAAATACAAATATCAGTGGCACACTAAAAACTAAGTGAAACATCAAGTATATAGGAATATTGGAAATGCCATTACTGGATAAGGAAAAAATATGAGAAACCGGGACTTTAGTTTACAGTTTTTGATCAAAGATTGTATTAAGAACTTAATACTTTATTTAATCAAAACTGTAAACTAAGAGTCCAGGTTTTTCATATTTTCCTTAGCAGTAATGCTTTCCTAATTGTCCTATATACCTTGATGTTTCACTTAGTTTTTGTGTGCCACTGTCTATTTATATTAGATGAAATGTGGGGAGGGAGGAAATGCAGTTATGCCATTGTTTTTTTTAGGCTTCATTTTTACAGTGTTTACCGTGTGGTATAAATGACATGATAGTTTTACTATGCGGGTTGGTACAATTACAATGATATAAATCTTACATAGTTTTCTTTTATGTTTTATTACTTTTACACAATAGAAATGCGTTTATAAAAAGTTGCGTTTTTATGTCGTCATAGTCTGATAGCCACAACTTTTTTATTTTTCTGTATATGGAGCTGAGTAACGGCTTCTTTTTGTGTCGACGTTTTTATCGATACCATTAGAGGGTTTATATAACGCTTTGATCGCTTTTTTTATCAAGGTTTTTGTGAAGCATTTTGGACAAAATACAGGAATCCTAGTAGTGTTTTTTTATTTTTACAGCGGTCACCTGCGGTTCTAAATGACAGTAGCTTACTCAGCAGTTCGATACAATTACAACGATACACAATTTGTATATTTTTTTTTGTTTCACTGCTTTTACACAATACAAACACTTTTATTCAAAAAGAAAAACACGTTTTGGTACTCCATAGTCTGAGAGCCATAACTTTATTATTTTTCTGTATACGGCGATGTGTAAGGGCTTGTTTTTTGCGGGATGAATTGATGTTTTTATTATCATTTTTGGGGGGGACAAGATTTTTAAATCTGTTTTTTGAAAGGCAGGGTGAAGAAAATACTGCAATCCTAATAGTGTTTTTATTTTTTAAACAGCGCTACGTGCTATGCAGTATATTTGACAAGTTTGTTTTACTCTCTGGGTTGATACAGCATCTATAACAGAGCGATACCCAATTTATAGTTTTTTTTTTATGTTGAAGCGCTTTAAGGGCGCATGTCCCAATACGCAAGCTGCGTTTTTTTTTGGCCTATTTTGCGACAAAACCACTTTTGACGCCAATTTCTCTATGTAAATGAACTGTCGTAAAACAAAACTAGGCGCATTATACACCGGGCACGACACATTGTAATGCGCCTAAAGAGGCGCATTACATATAGTAGCAATGATACGCTGTGCGCCTCCATAATGCGATGCGCCTTTTTAGCTGCATTACATACACTGATAATGATACATTATGCACCTCCGTTACACAAAGCGCCGCGATAGGTGCATTACACACACTATTAATGATACGCAATGCGCCGGCGATTTGCGTAATGCGCCTTTTTAGGCACAATGCGCCTAAAAAGGCACATTAAGTTTACTTAGCAAGGTATAATTGACACCAGATTTTTGAAAGGATCATACTTTCAGGTGCACTTTACACTTTACACAGCCCTAAGTGTTTTTATTGTGTAAAGCAATATTTATGAATTGCTATCTTCTGACTTTTTTATTTTTCCGTATACAGAACCGTTTAAGAACTTTTTTTTGTGGGATGAACTGACATTTTATTTGGTACCACTTTTGCATTTAATGACTTTTTATTCCATTTTATGTGCTACGGGATGAACGAAAATCGCAGTTCTGTGACTGTTTTTTGTTTTTTTTATATGTCATTCACCGTACGGTTTAAATAATGTGACAGATTTATAGGGTAGGTTGTTATGCACACGGTGATATCAAATATGGTACTGTAGTTATTTTTGATCTCTTCGGGGCGATTGGTGTTTGTAAAGAGGTTTTTTACTTGTCCCCATAGGGGACCTGTAACAGTGATTTTGAGGTCACTGTTACAATGGAGAGCAGTACACAGCATTGCTGCTGTGTACCGCTCTCTATGGCAACTGTGAATCATTATGCCCGACCATGCCCACAGGTCATGACAAGGCTTGGGGACATCACGGGCAGCTCGGAAGTCTTTGTTCGACTTCCAGACTGCTAGGGAAGACATCTGCAACTGTGATTATATTGTGGCAGTCCCAATAGGGATAGAGGGAGCCTCCTTCTGTCTTTCCCTTAGCTGCAGCAAACGCGATTGATCGCGGCTGCTCAGGGGTTAATTGCCTGTGGCCGGAGTTGGCTCTAACCGCAGGTGATGAAGCATGAGGCTAGATGTAATATACAGCTAGTCCCATGCATGCTCCACTTTTGTGTGTGTTGGCTCTTGAACCACTGACTCCAGCTACAGTCCACAATTGCTTGTGCACCTTTTTCTACCACGCTTTTTCCTTCCGCACAACTTTCCATTAATATGCTTTGACACATCACTCTGTGAACAGCCAGCTTATTTAGCAATGACCTTTTGTTGCTTACCCTCCTTGTGGAGGGTGTCAATTATCTGTCTTCCGGACAACTAGTCAGCAGTATTCACCATGATTGTGGAGCCTACTGAGCCAGACTGAGGGACCATTTAAAGGCCTAGGAAACATTTGGGTATGAAACCACGAGTCAACAACATTTTCTCACATTATTTTAATTTTCTGATGTACTGAATTTTGGGTTTTCATTACCTGCAAGCCATAATCATCCACATGAAAAGAAATAAATGTTTTGGGGGCGTGGCTTAGCAATGGCCATGTGAGGACGCACACTGCAGAGCTCTTCGTAATCTCCAGCCTTTCCGGCCCTATCCTAAGCTGATCATTGGGAAGACAGGCAAGAAACTGAAGCCCAAGGGCACCCATCGCTCTGGCTCTACTCAGGAGGAGATCAGGGCATTCTTCCCGCCGGTTAAGCCCGCATTCTCGCTTCCAGCCCTCAGTCCCACTGGCTCCCAAGATGGCCGACGCAGCGTGGCGTCTCTCTTCGGCTCCCCGGACGGCGACATGCAGCGGAGGGGAGCGCAGTCATCTCCGCCTTCCCACGAGGCCTCAGGGGGGCTCCTCGGCAACACCCGGCGCCGTACCTGATGTTGGAGACGGAGACTCCGTGCGTGCGGCCTTCTCCTCCGGCGCCTGGGACTCAAGATGGAGGCGCCGCTTCTGCTATGTCCCAGGGTGAGTCACCACCTGCAGCTGCTGGGAGCCGCACGCTGCCGGAGCTGCTGGCCCCCACAGTGCACTCTCCCTGCCTGCACCAACCCGGCTCCTGCTCCAACCCTGTATTAGTGAGGATCACCCACAGTTTGCAAGGGAACTTGGTACCTGCTCCTGCTTCTCCTGATGGCGATCCTCTATCCATCTGATCCTCTATCCATCTGCAACCCCTGGGACATTGATGGCGCCACAATTGGAAGGGGACTGCCCTGCTCCCTGGGCCCCACAGCTTACAGTCTCCAACCTGCATGAAACAGACCCCCTGGGTACACCTCCCATATCATCTTGGCAGCATAATGGGGGGGAGCACTAGCCCTCAGAGACCCCGGGGCTCTCTATCATGTAATATTATAGGCCCGCAGCTGCCTACAGCGGGATCCCCCAACTGGTCCACGGGATCCTCCTGGGATACGTCTCCCTTACACAAGATGCTGGCCGCACCATGGGGCTCACTACCTGCCAATGGTCCACAGGCTTCTCGGCCTTCTCCTGTGCCTTATGGGGGACAGTCTTTGCCTATCCGAGTGGCCTCACCTGTTTATTCATGTCTGACTGATAGCCTACGGGGTACACCCGCAATATTTGGAGCATCGGTGCAACAAATTGCTCAGGTGCATACCTCTTTTCCTATCAGCAACACCCCAGCTTCGCTGGATGAAAATAAGCCGGTGACATTAGCTGACCTAAAACAACTGCTACAGTCACTCCCCTCAAAGGCTGACATCTCCTCATTGTCTATACAGATGGTCGGGGAGTTCGGCCACCTGGGTGCAGAGCTATCTTCCTTGCATACGAAAGTGGACGATTTAGATCAGGCCCAGTCCCAGACCTCTGCTAATCTTGCAACGGTTTCTGATGAGGTGGTGCAACATTCGGCTCAAATATTCGCCTTGCAACAGCATTTGGATGACATCGAAAATCTCAGCAGGCGTAATAACCTGCGCATCAGGGGCCTCCCCGAATCTTTCCCTAATGCTGATCTGTTTGCTGTGATCACAGCTATCTTTAATGACCTTCTAGGGCATCCACCTACAGCTCATATTGAACTGGACAAGGCTCATAGAGCATTAAGACCTCCTAACCCTGACGATCCTAGACCTCGACATGTTGTGTGCCGGGTTCACTTTTTTGCCATGAAGGAGGACATTATCTTCGAGGCTCGGCGTCGCAGGTCATTGTCCTACTAGGGCACTCCTATTAGGATTCTACAGGACTTATCTCGTCTCACGTTAGCTCAGAGGGCTGCTCTGAAACCACTCTTGGATGTCTTGAGGGAGAAAAATATCCCCTTTCGTTGTGGGTACCCCTTTGCGCTGCATGTTCGTCTGTCCAAACAAACCTTAACGATCCGTTCGGCGAAGGACATTCCATCGGTGTTGCAGGCTCTTCAAATCAGGAACTTATCATTCCCGGATTGGCCGACCCTGGCTTCCCTTCCCTTCAAACCTCCCCAGCGGAAGAGACGTTTGCAGCTTGTCTCTACACCGCCCACCATCAACCCACCACAGGGGTGGCAAGGAGAACCGCGACCAAGCTCTGGAGACCCCGTGGCTCGGGACGAGAGGCGTTCTCCTCCTCTGAATTCTTCTTGAGGACACTCTCCCGGAGACTTCTAGTGGAGGTGACCCACACAATGTAGTGGAGAACACCTGTTGGCAGGAGGATAAGTCTCCTCTGGTGTGCCCTGTCGGGCACTGATGGTCCTTCACGGGTTATGTTACTAATGTTTTGATTGCATCTTCCTGTGTGTTTACATTGATCTCCTCTTATGTATACGTTTAATAGAAGCCTGGTTATCATTGCTATTCTTGTTCAGTTGTATTAGAGTAATGGTTACGAGGAGTCTTCTCTATGCTCCTGAGCTTTACCACATTCCCACAGTAGGTGGAACTCCTGCTCTGAGTTTACTCCATCTAGCAGGATTCTCATTCCCTGAATTTATTTTGTTCAGTTAACGCGCAGGACTTTGGTACCTGCTTTTGAATTTATTGTCCCGTGTTTTGTTTGTCTTAGTGTGTGTGGGTGTGTGTATGTGTGTTTTTTTTCTCTTCTTTCTTTCTTTTTCCTTTCTTCTCCTCTCCTTCTCTTTTCTCTTTCTCTTCTTCCCTTCTTATGCAGCAGTGGTTCCGGAGTTGGTGGCTTGTTCCAGTTTGGTGCGGCTTGAAGTCCCCCTCTGACTCTTTTAACAATGGACCTTCGTATTGCCTCCTTTAACGCAAAAGGCCTGAACACTCCGGAGAAACGTGCACAGGTTCTCCACCATTTTCATCGCTCCAGGGCCCAGATCGTATGTCTCCAAGAGACCCATTTTAAGGTAGGGCATGCCCCTAATATAAAGAGTAAATATTATATCTCGTGGCACTTTGCTAATTGCCTGGAGTCCCGGTCCAGAGGCGTTGCCATAGCCGTTCATCGGTCCCTGACTCACCAGGTCGTCAGCTGTACTGTTGACCCAGGGGCCCGTTACCTCATATTGGTCCTTTCTATTAGTGGGCAGATGTTTACCATCATAAATGCTTATGCCCCGAATGTAGGCCAGGCAAGTTTTTTTTAAACCTTGATCGACACTTCCCTTCCTTTGGTTCAGGGGACTGTTATACTAAGTGGTGACTTTAATGTTACACTTGACCCCACTTTGGATAACTCCTCTGGGAAATCAGCTTTAGCAAACTCAGCCAGAAGGTGAAGGTGAAAGGTGAAGGTGAAAAGAGCCCATTCGCTACTCCAGCTCTGTGATGCTTGGAGGATATTACACCCCTCTGATAGGGACTACTCTTTCTTTTCTCCTCCCCATGGCTCTTATAGTCGCCTAGACTATATAATGGTCCAGCATTCTGCCTAACCTTTGTTAGTTTCCACCTCAATTGGGAACATTCTGTGGTCTGACCACGCTCCAGTGTTCTGTTCCCTTCGACTTCCTGCCACACGTGAGAGAGTCTGGAGTTGGAAGTTAAATGAGTCTCTCCTTCTGGACACTATATGTGTCGCTGACATTGAGAGTCATGTTTCCCAATTCCTGAATCTTCACACCTCTGATCTCACTTCTAGGACTAACCAATGGGAAGCACTTAAATGTGTGCTCCGGGGTATCTTCATTAAACATGGCTCTAGGCTCAAAAGAGATAGGGCGGCTACTCTCAAAAATCCCTTTCTAGGGTCTCCACCCTGGAGGTGGCACATAAAGGTGCCCTCTCCCCTATAGTCCTCCGAGAACTGCAAACTGCACATTTGGAGGTGCGGCGCCTTTTCGAGACTTCATGGGGTTGCTTTATCCAAAGATGCCACAGCTCATTCTATGAATACGGCAACAATTGTGGATGGATGTTGGCTAGGGCAGTGTGCTCCCAGATGGCCCAATCCCATATCCCTTCTATCAAGACCACTTTGAATTCTGTGCTTCATTGCACTGAGGAAATTGCTCAAACTTTTCATTCGTTCTACTCCAAGTTGTATAACTTACCTTCTCCCTCCCATCCCAATCAACCGGGCGTGTTTCCATACCCATCTTTATCATCTAGAATCCCAGTTTAGATTGCCAAGGTCTTGGAAGAACCATTCACTTTGATGGAGTTGCAGTCGGTCATTAAGGATCTCCCAGGTGGAAAGAGTCCAGGGCCAGATGGCTTTACTGGACAATTCTTTAAAACCTTTCGGGAATCACTTAGCCCGGTGTTTTTGGATGCCTTTAATTCCATCACAGTTGACACCCACTTTCCTGCCCAGGCCATGTTGGCACATGTTGCTATTATTCCCAAACCTGGTAAGGATCCCCAATGCTGTGGCAGTTATCGCCCTATCTCCCTGTTAAATGTAGATCTGAAAATCTACGCAAAATTGATTGCCAATAGACTTAATCCTCTCCTAAATTCGATAGTTCATCCAGATCAGGTGGGCTTTGTCCCGGGCAGGGAGGTGCGCGATAATACTTTTAAAACTTTGGATATTATCCATCATGCACGATCCCACAGGACTCCTCGTGTGGTATTGTCGCTGGATGCTGGGAAGGTGTTCGACCATATTTTGTGGCCTTCTCTGCATCAAACCCTCAGCCACTTGGGTCTTGGCCCTGGTTTCTTAGCCAAGATCGCAGCTTTGTATCGCGCGCCCTCTGCCCGTGTCAAGGTTAGTGGCGTCTTGTCGCTTCCTTCTCCATTTCAAATGGGACTAGACAGTGTGGCTCCTTATCCCCTTTGTTATACGTCCTGGTGATGGAGAGTCTGATGGCGGTCATCAAATCTAATCCGGACATCAAAGGGATTACTATTGGGGCTCGGGAGTATAAATGCTCGGCATTTGCCGATGACCTTTTGGTCTATATCACGAACCCACATATCTCCCTTCCAGCTCTGATGGCCGAAATCAGAAATTTTGGGCACTGGTCAAATTTTGAAATAAATGTTTCCAAATCTGAGGTCCTTGGTGTCAGAATAAAGGCCCGAGATCAGGCTTCCATACAGTCCAATTTTCCTTTCAAGTGGCCTAATGTGGGTATCTCGTATCTGGGGGTGCATATCTCTGAAGACTTGTCGAAGCTCTTCGCTAATAACTTCCTTCCCCTTTTGCGTAAAACTAAACGGGACCTGGATAGCTGGCAGAACAAAGAATTTTCCTAGTTTGGCAGAATCAATCTATTAAAAATGTCTATTCTCCCAAAGTTCCTATACCTCTTTCAAACCCTCCCCATACATGTTCCTGCTCAGTTTTGGAAAACAATTCAAAGATGCTTTACGGCTTTTGTGTGGTCCGCGCAAAGACCACGAATAGTGTACGACACATTAACAAGGTCTAAGGCTGCTGGGGGCACGGGGCTGCCCGATTGTAGGCTGTATTATCTGGCCTCGGCCTACTTGAGGTTTCTGGCACTGGCCACGGGTAGGGAAAGGAAGCTTTGGGTCACTTTAGCAGAGGACCTTAGTTCTTCCGCGGTTGCGGTTCTCCCCTGGACCTGGACTCCTGCCCTAGGTGATGGTATGTCCTCCTCTTTTTGCGTAAAACAAACCATGTCTGTCCGAAAAGAACTCCCTTGCGCCTAAGCCAGGTAGCTTCTGAAGGGGAAAGTAAGACCACTTGGCAATATCTTTGGAGGGAATCCAGCCCCTGCTAATGCCTCGTTTCAACTTGCTCAGCTTTCTCATTTCTTTCACAAAATTAAGTCCAGATACCATTTGACTAGACCCCTCACGACTTTTGAGTCAGTAGTGGTGTCGTCTGCAAGCATGAGGCACTCTTTGTCATTTCTGTATAAATGATTGCTCTCGGGTCGGGCTAGCTCTCCCCCTCCTTTTTGTCTTAGGTGGGAAGAGGAATTAGGTCTTTCCTTCACTTACGCTCAATGGGAGCAATGTTTCCAGATGACCCATAGAGCGTTGGTGGCGTCCAAACATCAGGAGACCTGCTACAAAATTCTTTCCCGATGGTATAGGGTTCCCTCTGTGTTGCATAGAATCTTTCCCTCCGCCTCGATGTGTGCTGGAGATGTGGAAAGGAAAAGGGGACCATTTCCCATGTCTGGTGGGGATGCTCTGTGCTACGTAGCTTCTGGATTTCGGTCCTGGAAGTGATTGAGGAAAATACTGGAGTTTCGATCCCAAATTCTCCGGAGGCACTTCTGATTTTCATGATTCCCATGTCTGTTGATAAATTCAAAAAATTTCTTCTTAAGCACCTGAAGGCTGCTATAAATGTGATCCCACGTAAATGGAAATCAACTGTCCCACTGTCCTTGAACGACTGGTTCGCGGAAATTGGTTTTGTGAGAAGAATGGAGGGGTTGATTGCCCGAACTCCTGAGCAAATAGATAAATTCCGCATGACCTGGTCTCACTGGTCACTCTTCCAAAATTCCCCACTCTTTCTTTCAATTACCTCTTAAAGTGCTCGATGCTGGGGAGAGCACTTTTCTCCCCCCCCCCCCCCCTCTTTACTTCCCCTCCTTTTTTTTTTTCTCTTTCTTTGTTTGTTTGTTGTATTGTTGTATGTGATGTGTGTGGTGATGTGTGAGGATATAATTTGTTTGTCTCTGTGTCGTTTCGGTCTTTTTCGTTGGTTTATACCACATCGATCTGTGGCCTCTCATGGTGCCCTAATCATAGGGGCGCTTACAGGGCCCTCTGATTGTATCGGTCCTACCTTATATCTCATATTAGGCAGGGCACTTCACTTTTACATGTAGTTTACAACATGTGTCTCTGTTTTTTTTATGTCTTTATAATCGTTGTTATCTTGACAGCATCTATTCTGACTTTGTATTATTGAGGCTCTGTATCTGTGCAACTTCATTGATCACTTATCTTTTACTTCATGTTATGCAACTACTTGATTACGTGATTCATTGCTTTGTCTATTAATAAAAATTTTCTTGAATTTGAAAAAGAAATAAATGCTTGAAATATATGTTATATATGGGTTCTCCATGAGACTTATGGACATAAATTAACTTTTATAATTTTTTGAGATGCACTAGTATATTTATGTGGGGATTAAACAGCAATTTTTTGTCCCACAGTTCGTCTGTTTATAAAGCATGCTTCTTTTGTTAGTTCATACATGGTCAATTACATAGTTACATTGTTAAATAGTTTGTAAGGCTGAAAAAAGATAGACGTCCATCCAGTTCAGCGTATTGTGCTAAAGTGTTGATCCAGAGAAAGGCAAAACCCCCATGAGGTAGAAACCAATTGTTCTCATTTTAGTGAAAAAAATCCTTCCTGACTGCAGTCTGGCAATCAGAATAAATCTCTGGTTAAACGACCCTTCTTCAAAATCCTAGTCACTATAACTTGTTATACTATTACACTCTAGAAATGCATCCAGACCCTTTTTGAACTCTGGTAGTGAATTTACTACAAGTTCCTCTGGCAGTGAGTTCCACAGTCTCACTGCTCTTACAGTAAAGAATCCCTTTCTATGTTTATATAGAAACTTACCTTCCTCGAGATGTAGAGGACGTCCCTTTGTTCTGGATACAGTCCTGGGTATAAATAGATCTTGAGAGAGATCTCTATATTGACCCTTAATATATTTAAACATATTTATTATGGCCTCCCAAAGCTGTTTTTTCTCTAAACTAAATAACCCTAATCTTGCTAATCTTTCTGGGTATTGCAGTCCACCCAGTCATTTAATTATTTTTGTTGCCCATCTTTGAACCTTCTGTAAGATCTTTGAGCAACCTGGGCACAAAATTTCTGCTGCATCATGGTTCCTCCGTTTCAGAAAAGGTGACTCCACGGTGGGGCAAAATGCCATCTAGTTTTGTACTTTGGCCTCAGAGCTTGCTTGGGACCATGAGGCCCTTTTTGCCTCCTTCTGGGGAGCCCTCGATGAGAGTATTAATGATGAACTGGCGGGACGGACATACCTACTACCATGGACAACTTCATCGCTCTAGCCATCTGGATTGATATCCGGATTGCAGAGAGGGAGCTAGAGCTTCGCCAGCAGTCAACTTCTTCCTGGCCTTGCAAGCTTTCATGCCTTGTATCTGAATCTCCAAGTCTACCTCACCAAGCACTTGCGTCTCCTCAACTTGAACCCATGAAGGTGAATGGTACTCACCTAACCCTGGAGAAACACACTCACCGGCACAGTCGGAACCTGTGTTTTTACTATGGTGGTACCAGGCACTATCTACAGAACTGCCCAGTTCATCTGGCTGTGCCCCAGAAACCCAACTGCCAAGGTTTTGTGGTGAGGGGACCCTGAATAATTATGAATCCATTCCTCACCTGACCACTCCGGTCACTCTCCATGCATCTATTATGCATCTGGTGCTACAATTGATGTTCCTGCCCTACTGGACTCTGATTCTTCTGAGAACATTATCCATCAGTCTCTACTGGAAAAGTTCTGCCTGCCTGTATCCTGTCTGGAGAAACCTCTGCATTTTGCCTCCATCAACGGGGAGATTCTGAAGGAGCCTGTCCAGTTCCGTACCCAGTCTCTGTCTCTGCAAGTCGGAAGTTCCCATGAGGAGGAAATTTCTTTCTATGTCCTGCCTAGTTTCTCTGCTTCAGTCCTGCTTGGTTCCAGCTTCATGGTCCATCATTGGTTTGGAAAATGAGTGAAGTTATCAAGTGGTGCAATCAATGTCATTCTCACTGCCTTAAGCCCGTTCATCTGATGCAATCCCGCCGACCCGTTTCCCTGCCTGTGGCTTCTGTTACTCTAACAGTGGATTCCCTAGTCCAAGAAGATACTCAGGATTCTCAAATCATCTCGGATTCCTTCCCACTTCTCTTCTGCCTATCATTTCTTCTATGCCTGTAATGGTCCCCCAAGTCCAGAAAGTTTCCAGGGATTGGCATGACCTCTCCTCTATAGACAGTTCCAGGGATATCGAGGAGGAGGTAGTTGCCCTGTGTTAGTTTCGGGGCAGTCAGCTAGCCTGGAGAGGAGGGCTTAAGGGGGGTACTGTCACGGTCCATGCTCTGGCTACTGTACTGAGTTGTGGGCATGGCCGTGCCCCTGATTTGTCATCAGTCTCTGTAACTGCTGCTGTGCTCTCCACTGCGGTCCCAGCTGTGATGCCTGCTGGCAGATTGATTATACTCACCTGTCCTCGCTCCTGCTGCTGCTCGCAATCCTGTGTGCATCCTAGGGCGCACTAAAGCAGTCCTCAGTAATTTAAAGGGACAGTGTCCAAATTACCCGGCCAATGACCTGTGACCCCTTGTGTTAAAAGGAACTTCATGCCCCTGCCTCAGGGTCAATTACAGGATATCCCATAGAATGCATTGACAATAATTAAATCACCTGTGCAGCATAATTAAATCACATGTGCAATGGTAAGAAAAGCCAGAAAGCATGGTATCCCATGAAAAATGTAGATTTTTAAAGGAAACTAAAGGTTTTCTGACAAATCTGTTGGGGGTAGACTCTTTTGTGCTGAGCACTATATATGAATGGAACAGCTTTCTTAGAACTAATCTGTAGCATATTTATGTGCAGTAGTGACACCACACCAAAAGCAGTCTAATTCCACATGACCTATTACTGGAAAAAAAATATATCTGCCACCTTGAAAGAACCCATTGCAAGCACACTGGAATTAGCATTTGACCATTTCCTGGAAAGTCTATATCAGAGATGAGCATTTTTGAAAAAGTTAACCAGTTCTCTGTCAGCAAAAAACTACAAAGGTGTAGAACATGTGAAGGTTAACATAAATCTAAGCTGACTGGAGAGCTGGATGTGAGCTCTAAACTTCTAAAGTTTAATTTACAGCCATGACAAAAAAAAGAAAATTTGTACCAGGATTTAATAAAAAAAATCTGGTAAATACATCTTCACATGAACAACAAACAACAGTTTTCACTGTGTCATTATTTGCTTACACTAGGCCAAAATGTGAAACATTAAGTACATCCTTTGCCTGGGTTTAGACACATCAAGACGCATTCAGCGAAAACTATACATTTTAAAAATAAACCTTACCCGGTTTTGGTCAATTAGGATTACCAAAATTATTTATATTTGCCAAATGCCAGAATAATGAAAGAGAGATCATTTTTAAAGAAATTTTCATTACTTTCTGCAAAGTCAAAAGTTGACATACACTCACCGGCCACTTTATTAGGTACACCATGCTAGTAACGGGTTTGAACCCCTATTGCCTTCAGAACTCCCTCAATTCTAAGTGGCATAGATTCAACAAGGTGTTGCAGCGATGCTCAATTGGTACCAAGGGGCCCAAAGAGTGCCAAGAAAATATTCCCCACACCATGACACCACCACCATCAGCCTGAACCGTTGATACAAGGCAGGATGGATCCATGCTTTCATGTTGTTGACGGCAAATTCTGACCCTACCATCCGAATGTCGCAGCAGAAATTGAGACTCATCAGACCAGGCAACGTTTTTCCAATCTTCTACTGTCCAATTTCGATGAGCTTGGGCAAATTGGAGCCTCAGTTTCCTGTTCTTAGCTGAAAGGAGTGGCACCCGATGTGGTCTTCTGCTGCTGTAGCCCATCTGTCTCAAAGTTCGCCGTACTGTGCGTTCAGAGATGCTCTTCTGCCTACCTTGGTTGTAACGGGTGGCTATTTGAGTCACTGTTGCCTTTCTATCAGCTCGAACCAGTCTGCCCATTCTCCTTTGACCTCTGGCATCAACAAGGCATTTCCACCCACAGGACTGCCGCTCACTGGATGTTTTTTCTTTTTCGGACCATTCTCTGTAAACCCTAGAGATGGTTGTGCGTGAAAATCCCAGGAGATCAGCAGTTTCAGAAATACTCAGACCAGCCCTTCTGGCACCAACAACCATGCCATGTTCAAAGGCACTCAAATCACCTTTCTTCCCCATACTGATGCTCGGTTTGAACTGCAGGAGATTGTCTTGACCATGTCTACATGCCTAACTGCACTGAGTTGCCGCCATGTGATTGGCTGATTAGAAATTAAGTGTTAACGAGCAGTTGGACAGGTGTACCTAATAAAGTGGCCGGTGAGTGTACATTTCATTAGTATTTGGTAGCATTACCTTTAAACTTTATGACTTGGGTCAAACATTCTGTATATCGTTCCACAAGCTTCTCACAATAGTTGGTAGGAATTTTGGCCCATTCCTCCTGACAGAACTGGTGTAACTGAGCCATGTTTGTAGGTCATCTTGTTCGCACCAGCCTTTTCAGCTTTGCCCATAAGTTTCCAATAGGATTGAGATCATGGCTTTGTGATAGCCACTCCAAAATATTGACTTGGTCATCCTTAAGCCACTTTGTAACCAGTTTGGCAGTATGCTATGGGTCATTGTCCATTTGGAAGTCCCATTTCCGTCCAAGCTTTAACTTCCTGGCTGATGTTGCTTCAGTATTGTCACATAATCTTCTTTCCTCATGATGGCATCTATTTTGTGAAGTGCACCAGTCCCTCCTGCAGCAAAACAACCCCACAACATGGGATTATTCTGATTTGAAATCAGCAATATGACCTATTCCCACAACAGTATTTACCAGACTACCAAACCAGCCACTGTCAGACTCTGAAGAAAGACAGGAATTGTAGTGCATGGCAGGTAGTAGCAGTGAAAGTTAATTTGAGGCAAGCTCTTTGATGCCTAAACCATTAAGTCAAAAAGAACTCAATGACCGGATTTGAGTCAAATCCTTAAATAATTGCTATAAATATACCACCCACTTTCTCTGCCAAACAGAACTATCTAAAGCAAGGAGATCCTGCAAGTTGTTATTACTAGTGTTGAGCGATTTTTATCGACAAAGTTGAAATCGGCAAGGTTTTTATGGTGATCGAAATTTCCAGATCATGCGATAATTAAGGTTAAAATCTGTGCATCATCTATTAAGATCGCGCCTTTTTCGGCGCTTCCTGTAATTTTGGCGGCCAGCAAATGAGATTACAGAATAGAGCAGGGTGAGATGTGTGTGCGACGTCATGACTGGGATGTGTATGGTTGCGATTGGCTGGAAAAATCACATGACCTCGTTTTACATATAACAGCGTTTCCTGTTTCAGCCTCAGTGTCTCTCAGCGTCTCATAGGGCTAGGACCTGCGCAATGCCTGTGGCCAAACAGCTCAGCGAAATTAGTCTATTTCTGCACAGAGAAACCTCTACTATTTTGCTGTGATCCTTCCCAAATTTTGTTACATTAGAGATTTGAAGATTTTATTTTAGTTAGCTAGAGAATTTTAAAGCAGCATCTACCGCTGTAAATTCACGGCGGTGGGAGCGGGGGGGGGGGGGGGGGGGGGCCGCTGGCGAACACAGACAAGCTCTATCTATAAAGAACACTGGATAAAGTTCACCAAGACTTAGTGTAGACATTGTAGTGGAATATCTTTATTATTAACAGTTTGCTATTGAAATATTTCCTGGATATTGGGCAGCCTGAACTTATATTGGATAAACATCATTTCTAGTAACTGCAGGTCTCTTTGTTAGCTGCAAAACTCCACTTTTATTATCAGTATACATTTCAGATAGGTGTTCAATTTTACCCATTACACCTGTGACTGTTGATATATCCACCTTGCACTTAAATTACAATCCAGCAATCTTGTAGTCAGCACAGGTTGCTTGTTGCCAAAAATACCGTGTATCGTACGAAAACATCACAGTTACGTGTTTTTTTGACTTTTGCGCACCCAGCACTGTTCATTGATGCAGCATCTACGTAAATCTTAAAACAGCAATTCTATATTCACCACAGGTGAATTGAAAGGTGCAAAAAATACCGTTTATTATATCAAAACATAACAGTTACGTGTTTTTTGACTTTTGCGCACAGCACGT
>JAODAL010050297.1:0-27509 GCA_025379985.1 Phyllomedusa bahiana
AAAAAAAGTATTTTTTTGCCCCTATCAATACACTGCGGTGACTACAAAATTGCTGTATTAAAATTTAAGTGCAAGGTGGCTCTTGAAAAAAGCGGGCCTGCGCCAAATGAAAAAACACCTATCTGAAATGATACAAAAAAAAGTAATTTTCACCTATAAACCCTGCTTTGACTACAAATTGCTTATTCAAATTTAAGGCAAGGTGGCTCTATGAACAAAGCTGGCCGGGCCAAAAAAAAAAAAAACACCTATCTGAAAGTATACGGATAATAAAAGGGGAAGTTTTGCACCTATCAAATACACCTGCGGTTTGACTAAAAATTGCTGTATTCAAATTTAAGTGAAAGGGTGGCCCCTATGAACAAATCTGGCCTGCGCCAAAGTGTAAAAAACACCTATCTGAAATGTATACGGATAATAAAAGTGGAGTTTTTCACCTATGAAATACACCTGCGGTGACTACAAAATTGCTGTATTCAAATTTAAGTGCAGGCTGCACAACATACAAGTTATATTTCACAAAAAAACTGGCCAAAAAGTGTTAATAAAAACCCATTGCAAAGCAGCGTCTAAACTCTAAACACAGTCTGGGCTGCACAATATCAACTCTCCTTTAAAGAGCCTGTCTGTCTGTCCGTCTGTGTTCGCCCGCAGCGTGTAAACTCCGTGGGAACAAGCCTTTAGGAGTGGAGGAGCCGCTGGTGCTGTTTGCCTCAGCATTCCTCAGCAGCCTTATGGTGGTAGCTCTAGTACAGAGAATAGGAGCACAGGCATCAGAAAGAGCAAAAAAATGCCTGTGACAGCTCCTCCCCTCTCTGGAATATGCTGAGTCTGTATTAGCATTGTACACTGTGGTACCAGGGGCAGAGCAGGGCATGAATGGGGGTGGGACATTAATGGGGGGGGGGGACGAACAGGTATCAAGGCAGCACAGGGAAAACAGAGAGCTTCTGGGTGGGAGAGGTTAGCCAGCAGATGGGTAGCCGGTTTGGGGACTGCCATTCAGACTTAGCAGCCCGCCCACTGCCCATCATTACAATACAGGGGGAGAGAAAGTGAGCCACTGGAAGAGGAAGTGCTCAGTGGAGCTGCTCCCCTCTATCCTGTATCAAGCTTCACACCTGAGCAGTATCACCAAGTGCCTCACACCGGACTTCTACGGTGTGAGGGTGCTTTCACACAGAGCGTTTTGGGCGCTTTTTTTGGTGTGTTTTTTTTTTTTTGCAGAAAGACACAGTCATTAACCCCTTAAGGACCCAGCCAGTTTTGGCCTTCTTGACAGCCATATTTTTGAAATCTGACATGTGTCACTTTATGAGAATAACTTTTTGACACTTTTACCTATCCATGGGATTCAGAGACTGTTTTCACGTGACACATTGTGCTTTAAGTTAGTAAGAAACTTTGGTCCATACAATCCTTGTTTGTGAAAAATATCAACATTTTGTGAAAATGTGAAAAAAATTTGGCATTTTCAAATTTCTAAAATTTCTGCGTGCAAGACAAATTGTTCACCACAAAATAGTTTATAACTAGCATCTACCATATGTCCACTATAGGTTGGCATAATTTTTTAAATGTCTTTATTTTTTTACAACATTAGCAGGCTTACAAATGTAGTAGTCATTTCTCACATTTTCAAGAATATTTGCAATATACATTTTTTAGGGACCAGTCCAGTTCTGACATTGCTTTGAGGGGCCTGTATACTTCTTCCACAAACATGTCTGCCCCTCACCTCCTGTCTCTTTCCCCCTCCTTGTAGATTGTGAGCCCTCGCGGGTAGGATCCTCTCTCCCTCTGTCGTGCCAATTGTCATTCATCACTTATCATTGTACTCGTTTGACTTATGTAATGTATGTAACCTCCTCGAATGTACAGTGCCCTGGAATCATTGGCGCTTTAAAATAAATAATAATAATAATAATAATAATAATAATAACCCCATAAATGACTTCATCTAAGAAACTATACCCCTTAAAGTATTTACAACACTGTTTATAAAGTTTGTTAACCCTTTATGTATTTCTGAGAAAGTAAAGCAAAGAGGAGGTAAAATTTAAAAATTCCACTTTTTTTTTTTGCAGATTTTATATTTTTATCCATTATTCACTGTATTTACTGTGACCAGGTAAATGCAAAATAATATTGATTCCCCATTTTCAGAGATATCCCATATGGGGCCAGAGTGCGCTATTTGGCTCATCCGCAAGCCTGAGAGTAAACGAAGCAATTACTGGACTCTGGGGTCTCATTTTCAATACGATTTTATTTAGGTGCCATTTCAGGTTTGCGGACACCATAAGGTGCTAAAACTTAATAAACTCCCCTAAAAAGACCCCACATTTGAAACCACACGCCCTAAGGAATATATCCATGGGTGTAGTGAGTACATCCGCCGAACAGGTGTTTCACAATTTTTTTTTAGCATTAGGCTAGGAAAATAAAAAAATAAAATTCCAACAATCTGCAATTTTAGCTTAAAATGTTTCATTTTTACAAAAAATCCTGGAAAAAAAAGCACCCCAAATTTTGTTAAGCAGTTTCTCCCAAGGGTTCAGAAAATACCTACAAGTGGGTGAAAACGCTACTTGGGACATGGCAGGGGCTTTAAAAAGGGGGACGCAAATTTGGGGGCTTGTAAAATGCGGGATTTTGGTGGGTGCCATTTTGTTTTTGAAAAGGGCCCCCAAAAATTTACCAAAAAAGGAAAAAAAACCTTCTAAAAGTCGGCCCTTCTTGGATTTAAACCCCTCTGGTTTCATCTAGGGGTTTTTTTGTTTTGGGGGCCCCCCCGCCCCCAAGGGGTTTTTTTTTTTTTCCATAGTTTTTTTATAGCTTTGGGCCCCCAATAAAAAATTGGGGCAGGATAAAAACGCAGTTCCACCATATTTTTTTTGGGCTTAAAATTTTAAAACCTTCGCTGTGTGATATAAATAAACATCAAAAACTTTCTAGGGCGAGTCATTAAAATTACAATGATTTTAAATTTTATATTTTTTTTTATGTTTTTTTTAAACTTTTACACAATAGAAATGTGTTTAAAAAAAAAAAACTGTGCTTTTATATCGTCATATTCGGAGAGCCAAAATTTTTTTTATTTTTTTTTGTAGGGATCAGTATGGGCAGCTGTTTTTTGCAGAGAAATTCTTTTGATCGTTTTTAAAATCCTTTTTTTGGAAAGAACGGGGGTTAAAAGAAAAAAATTGCAATCCTAGTGTTTTTTTTTTATTTTTTTTTTTAACAGTGTACTGTACGTATCCGTGAAAAGTTAGTTTTATTCTGTGGGTCGTTTAACGATTACAGCGATACCCAATTTATATAGTTTTTTTTTATGTTGAAGTGCTAAAAAAAAACAAATGAAGTTTTTTTAAATTGTGAAAAAACCCAATTTCATGTATACACTGTTTTTACCCATAGCCTTTAACTTTTTTTTTTTTATGTATCCCAAAATTTTTTTTAAAGGGCTTTTTTTTTTTTTTGCGGGAAAAAACCGACTTTTTTAATTTTGGCATAAATTTTGGGGAATTTTTAATGTTTTGATCAGTTTTTTTTCCATTGTGTGTGCTGGGGGATGAACAAAAATTAAAATTCTGTGATTTTTTTTTTTCACTGTTAGGGTTAATTAATAACAATTTTTAGGGAAAGGCTTTTAAAAAATATGGAAATTTTTATTTATTTTTGTCTTTTTTTGGGGCCCAATTGGCATTTGAAAAGGGGGAAAATCCGATATAAATTTTTTTTATTTTATTTTTGTTTTTTGTGTTTTCTTTTTTTTTTTTCCCTTTTTTTTTATTTTTAAACCCTTTTTTTTTTTTTAATTTTGTTTTTTTTAATTTTTCCCCCTTTGGGAAAAATCACTTTTATAATAGAAATCAACCACAGCGTTTACAACGGTTTCTAAACAACTGTCAGTCTGATCCCGGCCATGCCCACAGGGCCAAAAGGGGGGCCCGGGGATTATTTTTTTCCCTTTTAACTGGGGCTAAAATTTCAACCCCAGTAACAGAGGAAATCACCAAAAAAGTGATATAAAAATGCCCCCAAAGGTCTAATGAGGGCACAATATGTAAAACGAAGTAACAAAACACACCCA
The DNA here is from genome assembly GCA_025379985.1 of Phyllomedusa bahiana. Taxonomy (NCBI): domain Eukaryota; kingdom Metazoa; phylum Chordata; class Amphibia; order Anura; family Hylidae; genus Phyllomedusa; species Phyllomedusa bahiana. The sequence continues at coordinate 4,097 of JAODAL010050297.1, forward strand.
CAACATGATTGATAAAATTTTTTAATAAATGCCCAAACCAAGCAGTTGATACATTTAAAAGTCCAAGATGGAAAGGCGGGAAACAATTTCACAATTTTAAACCGCTGGTGGGAAATGGATCCCCTGGACCGGGTGCAAGCGGTGGGAAAAGGGCCCCCGTCAGCCCAAACTCCAAACTCCCAAATTTATTTTCCTTTGTGGGGGTCCTGACCATCTTTCTGTTTTTAGAATGGGAAAGGGCTTGGGGGTGGTTTTAGATAGGGGCACGGGCCCCGAGGGAGGACCCGGAACTATTAGACCCAAAGATGGGAAAATTTTTTTGCAATGTGCCATCAATGTTTTGTAGTGAGACAACCCCTTTAAAACCCAAAAATAGTAAAAATGGGCGACACTGTGTTTGATGCATCAAAGAATTGGGGAAAAAGGTAAAGTCCAATAGTATTTGACAAAAGCTAATTTCTTTCTTTTTTCTTATTTTTTTTAAAAAGCCCTATTAAAATTTATTTTTTTTAAGGCCCTTAAATAATTTACCACAAAATGGGGGGAACCTTGATTGGGGAAATTTTTTAAATTTGGGGAAAGTAAAAATGGGGGGGAAATTTTAAAAAAAAAAGGGGGGGAGGGAGGGGGGCCAAAGCAGGGGGCCTTCCCTTTTTGGGGGGACCTGGGGGCCCATGGGGGCCTTTAAAAAAGGCCTTTTTTGACCCTTTAAAGGGAAAAAGATAAAGATTTTGATTTGAAATTTTTTTTATTTATAAAAAAAGATTTGAAGATAGATAAATTGATAGGGGGGTTAAGATAGGGTAACCGGGGGGCAGAAACAGACCCAAAACATACAAAGGAAAAGGGGAAACGATGGGGGTTTTTAAAAAAAGGGGTTTTAAAAAAATGGGGAAAATTTTCAAAAAAGTTTTTTTTTTGGTTTTTTTTTGCCCCTTTTAAAAAAAAATTTTTTTTTTTTTGGGGGGGGTGAAACCGGAGATTTTGTTGGGAGGTGTTAGGAAAATGGTTTAATTTTATAGTGTAAAAAAAAAACTTTTTTTAATTTTTTTTTTCATGGTTTTTTTTTCTGTAATTCTCCTCTTACTGCATTAAGAAAAAGCCTTGAACACATTAGTTTTGTCCTATTATATTTGTCCTTTACGAATGACCTCCATTGATGTCTGAGTTTTACTGTTGTTTTCTAAATGCATGCACTTCCTAAATATGCAATGCATTTTTAATTTAAAGAAAAGACAAAATGTTACAAACCTACATATGGGGGATTTATACAGCATTCTAATCTGCTCTATTGAATTGAATATTTTGTGCTAATCCCCAAAATTTAAAAAAGGAAAGATTGGGAAAAGGGGCTTTTTAAATGAGAAAAAAAAAGAAAAAAAATTTAACACTGCAGAGCAAAAAGTAATGGCTGGCTCCTGTGCAAAAACAAATTGTTTAATTATAAAATGCTACCCACTGTGGAAATGGCATACAGGGGCTTGTGACTCCATTTGGGGAAAAAAATTTTCCCCGGGAAAAACTAATTCATAATGTTTAAAAAAACTGAAACTTTCATCCAAAAAAAATTTTATAAAAAACCAGGTTTCCTTTCCCCCAGTTGGTTCTTTTTAAAAGCAGATAAAATTAAATTTAAATTTTAGGCTTTCTTTTACTGAGGGGAAAAAGCAAGCTGTTTCATTTTCCCCTCTTTAAAAATACAGTATTTCTTTCAATTTTATACACAAATAGAAAAAGGGATTAAAAATAATTTCTGAATCAAACAATATAAGCACACTACAAAAATAAGTTAAAGAACAAATTTGCCAGACTATTAGTCATAATAATTTTTTCCCTTTCTACTATGCCATTTAGCATGCTTTTTTTAAAGTTTATTTATAAAAAGCTCCCGAGGCAAATTTGTGCAAGTAACCTTGTATCTTTTTCACATTAAGTCATAGCTATAACTTAGCTTGTGGAATGGATAACCATAGGGCAACTTTCTCTATATTTCAAAGTGGAAGTCACAAAAAAACTTAATTCTGCAGTAAATAAAATGTTCACTTAATACTTACAATGACTGAATGAACAGGTTCTTAATTATTAGTAGGTGCCATTGTCATAGAAGAAAAACTTCCATTGATTTCCAAACACACATTTTTTTTTTAATTTACGTTGAGTCACAATTTATGACCACCAGCAACATCCCAAAGGGAACACGACAGCAGTATGGGTAGATGACCCAGAAGGGCCCCGATAGAAGTCACAAGTTGAAGCCTGCTACGCAGTGGATCCCACAGCTGCTGAATGGTGCATGGGTGAGGATTAGTGTTGAGCGTTTACGTTGGATATCGACTTCGATCGAAAAGCCGATAGTCGGCCACATCTAAATAAGGTTTTCGAAAAGTGGGAAGTGGATCATCTCCGATCCCCCAATTAAAGTCAAAGGAAAGAGCAACAACACCTTAAATTCTTACCCCCCAAAACAGGGCTGGAGAAGTTTGGAAAATTTAAACCGGGCCACAACAGTCAAAGGGATCCCTTCCCACACTTAGACAAACACTTACCCTAAAAAAGGGCCCACAGAAAAAAAGACACCCCCAACCCATTAAACCCTACCCCTGTTTTTGTACCAAAAGCATGCCCCTTTAAATTTGGCATCACCCACAAATTTAAAAAAGTCCCCAGAAGGCAGAAATGAAAATGAAACCATCATTTTTACTTGAACGGGACTTTGAAAAATCCCTGCCGGGGAACGCAGCATGACCCCCAAAACCTGCATGACCCCCCCCCTTTAAAAAAGTGCCGGAAAAAGGAGCCCTTAAACCCACCATTTTAGTTTCACTGGCCCTTTGGGCCCTAAAAACCTGCCCCGGGGGGCCACAGCATGGGGCCCCAACCCTCCATCCCCCCCAATTTAAAAATGCCGGAAAAAGGAGCTTTAAACCACCATTTTTTTTTTCACTGGACTTTGGGACTAAAACCTGTCCGGGGCCACGGGCATGACCCCCCCCCTAAAAAAACCCCCAAAAATTTTAAAAAGTGCCGGAAAAAAGGAGTCTTTTCCAACCCCCATTTTAGTTTCACTGGACATTAAATTAAACCTGTCCTGGGCCACCAAGAAAATGAACCCCAAAAAAGGCCCCAAAAATTTAAAAACCCCCCGGGTTTGCCGGTAAAGGGGCCCAACAGGGGCGGGGGTTGGGGGGTCCTTTCATCTATTAAAAACCAGGTTTAAAAAATGCCCTGATAAACGCAGAAAACAAAAAACTATGGGCCCTGAAGCAGAGTGTGGAAGGGGGAAGGTGAGAACTCCAGCCTTCCTCATTAAACAGTCAATCCCGGGGTAGCGCTTGCCCCCCCGTATGAGGTGGACCAATTGGCTTCATTTGGGGAAATACTGGGGGGGTTTTAAGGGCCCCCTTTTAACACCCAGGTCCCCTTTTTTAATCTTGGCTTTCCCCTTTTTTCTCATTTCCCAAAACGGCTGGGGGAAATTTGGTCTCTTTTTATTTTTGTTCTTTTTTTTTGGGTCCGTGCTCCATATTTCCATGTCCCTAATAACCTAAAATCGGCAATTTTTTCCTGTACCCCCCTTGTAAAAATTCAGGGGAATTTTTTTTTAACAGCTTTTTTGGAAACCTCCCAAGTTTTTTAGAAAACTTTAATTCTAGAAAACACATTTTTAAAATCGGAGGGAAACCCCACCAGTCTTTTTTCTTTTTTTTTAAAGTTTAAAAAGGGGTTTTGTCCCCAATAAAGGGAGGGGTTTACCCAATGTTAAAGATCTTGCAAAAAACAATCATTTTGAATACGTTCCATTAACAGGGTTCCTACCTATTCCTGTTTCTGACAGCACCTTTCACCCTTGAGCCACATTACCATTGTGAACAAAAATTTTTTTGTTAAAAACAACCTTTTTAAATAGGCCCGTAGTAAAGTTTCCTTTCACAGCAAAATCCCTTTCCAAAAAAATTCCCAAATCATGACCCTTTTAAGGCCATTTTGGACAATTTTGGTAAGAAAAAATTTGATCTTTAAACAACATTTTTTAGAATGGGACCTGAAGTAAATCCCTCTTTAAAACAGAAAAATTTGCCCCCAAAAATTCAAAACATGACCCATAAACCACTTTTGAAAATTGTTAAGGAAGAACAAATTTCCTTTAGAAAAAAACATTTTTTTAGAAAAAGGAAAACCTTGTAGTATGCTCCCTTTCAAAGCCATGCCCCAAAAAAAATTTTAAAAAATAAACTTCTCCTACCCCACTGTTTAAAAATTTGGGTAAAAGGAGAAAGGGCCACTTAGAAACCACATTTTTTGTTCCAAAGGACCAAATTATTGCTGTTTTTCTCACAGCAACATGCCCCTTTTCCCCAAAAAATTTAAAAAATTAATTAAACCAATTTTATTGCCCTTTTTTTTCCAAGAAACTAAAAAATTTAAAAAATTTACCTTAAAAAAGAGAAAAATTGCCACTTAAAACCCACTTTTCTTTTCCAAAGGCCCAAAGGTTTTATTGCTTAATCTCACAGAAAACAGACCCCAAAAAATTTAAAATAATTTTCCAGCCACTTTTTAAAAATTTGTGAGGAAACCCTGACCCCAAAACCATTGACAATGTGAAAAATTCCCTAAAGAAATAAATTTGATTTTAAATGGAAATTTTGGGTTTTTGCCCATGAAACCTTGGTGTCTTTTAGCCTCCCCACAAAGCAAAACCACCCAAAATGAACTTTTGGGAAATTTAAAAGAATAAAAGTTCAGGTAAAAAAGATCATTTTAAAAATAAGTTTTTTCAAGAGGACCCATTTCTTTTTTGGAGGAGGGGGGGTGTAAAAATTTAAAAACCACAACTAATGGGTTGACCCCCGGAATTGGGGGCCCCACAACACCCATCAAGAATCCATGCCTGATTCACCCTGAGGGAAAAGCCCAAAACGATCCACATTATCTGGGGAAAAAGGCCGGATGCGTTTTTCGGGTAATGACTCCTCCGGCTGTGCGGGAAGGTCCCTCAAATATACCTGGCTGCGGGCAGGAAAACACCTCAAAGGCGGGGGCAAAAGCCAGTTCGGGCCATTCTAAATTTTTTTTGGTTTCCCCGGGAAGCCCTATTGGGTTGGAACACATACAAAAAAAATTGGGTTTGGTTTGAAAAGCAGATAGTTTTTGAAACCATATTTTAAAGCGGGCCCCCCCCCCTTTCGGGGTTTTTGGTATTTTTGGGGCCCTCATTGCAGCTTTGGGTGAGGGGGAAAATAAAGAATTGCCAGGGGTCACCCTTTAAAGCTTCTGCACCTTTTTGGCCTGCTTGCTGGGTTTGGCCCCGCAACGCAATTTTGGCACTCTACCCCGTCAGCCATTTGGGGGTTGCCCAAAACCGGACTTTTGGAAGAACGGAACAGCCCGAAAACCAAGGGTCTCCATTTGACAATCAGCGGGCCCTCCTTTTTCCTTTCATTTTACTCCCCCTATTTGGGTGGGGGGAAGGGAAAAGTGCTGAGTTTTTTTTTTGTACGGGGATCCGGGAAGGGGGCCCCCCCCAGAAACCCTATTGTTCATTTTGATGGCCTTAAGGGCCGAAGATCATGTTGGAAAAAATGGACTTTCCCAAGCACTCATGTGAGAGATGGACCCTTTTTGTTTTTCCCAAGCCTCGGGGTTTAAAGGGGGCACTACAAACTCATCTTCCTCATTTTCCCTTAAAAATTCCCCGCCCAACCTCTTTCCAAGGCAGGGACGCCCGGGGGTTTTTGGGGGGGGAATACCTGCTCCTCTTTCCCCCTCCCCCCTCCCCCGTTCCCTCCGTCACAGCTTCAACAAAAGCCCTGATTTGCCAGATGATGCACCCAAAGTTTGAGGTGCCGCCTTGCCTAGCTCTGGACCCTAAAACCATTTGCAAATGAAGACCGAAAAAATTTAAAGAAACTGTGGGGCCCTTGTGGTTTTGCCCGGAGAAAAAGGCTTCGTTCTGCACTGTGCCCCGTCTCCCCCTTTCCGTGGGGGCTGCGGGACCTGATTTTTTCAGAGTTTCCAACAAACCCTTCCAAAAACTAAAATCACCAAAAAGGCTCAGGGCTGACGGGGGTATCGCCCCGCAACTGACCATTTTGGGGGGCCCTTTTTAAAAAAGGGAAAGGGGGAAGGGCCAAAAACTCTTTTCCCCATTCCCTTCAACTCCCGGTGGCTCAACACCCGGGGTCCGCACCCGCTTGCTTGCCCCCCCCCCAGTGCCAATGTGCCCATTTTCATACGGGCGAAAGGGGCATTGCGCTGCTCCCAAAATTGCGGGGGCTTTGTGGAGGGTGGAATTCCAGCGTGTTCCCCACGTCAACAATGAGAGGGTTTTAGGGGGAAAGGCCGACTGACCCCGAAACGGCACCCCGGGGATGAAGCAGGGGAACGGCAAAAGTGCGAACTCCAAAACCCCGGGGCCTTTCTTCCCAGCAGGAAACCAGACCTGGTTTACTTTTTTAGAAATTTTTTCTGGCGAAAAGGTTAAGAAAATTGCCAGGAAAGGGGATTTTGCTCCAGCCTCCCGGGGGATCTTAAGGGGGGCCAAACAGTTTCCCCCTTTAAATCGCACACCTACCTTGCCTGGCACACGGGTTCTTTTTTCACCCACCAGCGCCCGGGTTTCCCGTCGCAGAGGGGCCGTCCACAGCTCCCTGACCTTTTGTGGGACGGGGTCTCCAAGGAAATTTTAATTTTTAAAAAGGGCCTGGGTGTCTCTGGCACGGGGTTTTCCACCAGAGGACCTTGGGGAAAAGAAACCCAGCACCTTTTCCCTGCTTTTTTTGAAAAAGGCCGTGCGCCGAGCCTAAGCCACCGTCCCCCCCAGAGACATCCCCCAGCTCCCCCCCAAATTTTTGGGGGGTTTTTTCCCCAGAGAAATAGGGGCCTTGGCCTGTTTACTAGTCCATTTTTGCGGGGGTGAAAATGGATTTTTTTCCGGACACAGTTTCAGCAACCCGCTTGAAATTTTTTTAATTACCCCCGGGGCGGGCCAAAGGGCGGGGGGTTTTTTCTGGCAAAAAAAATGCCTGCTCGGAAATCGGAAATTGGGGGCAGGCGGGGGCCTTTAAATGTGGCGGAACCCAACTGTGCCCACCAGACGGAAAGGCAACTTTTCCCAAGGCCAAAACCCTGGAAATTTGCCGACAATCAGGCTTAGGTTTTGGGGATGGTTTGGGGTTAAAGTTTTTTCTTCTGCTTCCCAAACCGGGGAAGACAAAAGGGGCGGGCTGCTAACGGGCCCCGCTGAAACGGCGTGCAGGTCCCCAAACTGGGGGAAAAGGGGGAAAAGGGTTTTTAGGAGGGGCCCCTCGGTGGTCTTGGTGGTACTTCGCGGCGACGTGGAGGGGCCTAAAAGGGGATCGTTGTCCCTGACCCATGACCCCTGAGAAAACAGGCCCACTGGGGAATTTTTGGGGGTGGGGCGGAGGAGGAAAAGGGGGAAAGACAGAGGTGTGACAGGGGTTTTGGGGCCCGGGCGTGGGTCGGCCCTTTTTTTGGCCGGTTTTTTCCCCCATTTCAACTCAGGGCATTCGTTTGCATGGGGACTAGCATTTTTGGGGGGTTTTAACCCACTTAAGGTTTTTTCCTCTACTTATGCGTTTTAGGGAAAAAGGCGGCATAGACTTTCGCGGGGTTGAATCAGGGGCGCTCAAGGAAGGCCCAGGTTTTAGAGGTCCGGGATAAGCGAGGACGGGGTTTGCGCGACCGTGGCTGGGGGAATCATAAAAAGCGGACTTCTGCCCCCCGCCCCTTCCCCTTTTTTGTGGCGGCCCCCCCGTATTGAAACAAACCCCATCGTTTTCCCCCCTTTTCCAGTATAAACGCTCGCAAGCAAAATCTCCCGGAAAAGACCAGGAGGGGACCCGAAATTTGCGTCCCCGTCATCATAAATCAAAAACAGGGACTTGGTCTCTTACTTTCTGCACCCAGAACCCGGGGGCTACAACAAGGGCACTGCAAGGCGTTGCCGCCCGGGGCCCGGGTTTTTTTCCCGTTTGCCCGGGTTTCCCCTTCACCTCCTCTGAGGGCTTCAGAAAACTGGGCGTCAGAGCAAAACTAAATCATCCCCCTTTAAATTTTTTAACTTTCCCTTCTGCCCCAAAACCGCATTTTTTTTATCAAAGAGGCCCTTCAAAACAATGGAATTTACCCAAACAGGGGTGGGGGGTAAAAACGATTTGACATTTGGGGGCTGCCCCCATGTTGGAGAATCTGATAAAGCTGTTTACGACATTTTTTGGCCTTTCCCTGGGGGGACGGGAAAGGAAACACTGCTGGATGCGGGTTGCATTAACCAACTGAAAGGACGATTGGCACGATGTTCTTTAAACTTAAAATTCACGGGGGCCCCTTGACCCAGCGATGACGGGCCCGAGGTCCTGCAACTGTTTGACCCTGGCATCCCTTTTTGTCCGCCAGCACTAAAAAAAGGGGGGAGCACCCTTTTCGTACCTCTACCCCCATGGCCCTACCCCCCTTTTTGGGGCTCGCTACCACCTCCTTTCCCCTCCATTTTCGGGAAATATAAAAATTTGAAAGGGGTTTTTTTAATAATTTTTTTGGGAAAGTTCTTTATTAAAAGACAGCAAATAAACCAGCTATTCTCAAATCCCCTCAAATCAAAACAAAATTGCGGGAAAATTAAAATTTTTAACTGAAAGGGTTTGTCTTTTAAAAAAATCTGGACTGGGCAAAGGGTTGAAAAAAACACGTACCCTTTTATGTTTTCGTATAATACACTTATTTTTTTGCATTTTTCCCAATTCACCTTGGGGGACTAAGTTTTGGGCTGTTTTAAGTTTTTACTTTAAAAGTTTGCGTAAATAACAAAGCAGTGCGAAAAAAGTAAAAAAACACGTATTTTTTTATGTTTTCCGAAAAAAATACAGGGTATTTTTTGCCCCTTTTTCCAATTCACCTGTGGGGAACTATAAAATTTTGCTTTTTTTAAGTTTTAAACGGGGGAGGGGCTGCGTCAAGGGAACAAAGCTGGGTCCCAAAAAGTCAAAAAACACGAATCTTTTAGGGTTTTTCGTATGATCCACGGTATTTTTGGCAACAAACAACCTTTCTGACTACAAGTTTGGCGGGATTTTTAATTTAACGGCAAGGTGAAAAGATAAAACCAAAGGGGAATGGGGGAAAAAATTTAAAATTAACCCTATCGAAAAGATACTGATAATAAAAATGGAGTTTTGCACCTAACAAAGAGACCTCAGTTTCTAAAATGATTGTATCCAATATAAGTTCACTGCCCAAAATCCAGGAAATATTTCAAAAGGGAAACGTTTTAAAAATAAAGATATTGTAGTGCAAAGTCCCAAAACTAAGTCTTAGTGAACTTTATCCCCCGTGGGTTTTTTTATAAAATAAGCTTGTTTTGTTTCCCCGCCCCGCCCCCCCCTCCCCCGCTTCCCCCCGTGACTTTACAGCGGGAATTTTCGCCCTTTTAAAAATTTCCCACTAACTACATAAAAACTCAAACTCAATCTTAACCAAAAATTGGGAAAGGGTCACAGCTAAAAGTAAGGTTTCTCTGTCAAAAATAGACTAATTTCGCTGAGCTGTTTTGGGCCCCAGGCAGAGCGCCCGTCCTATTCCTATGGAAAACGCTGAGAGACACTAATGCTTTTAAAAAGGGGAAACCCCGTCAATTTTTAAAAAAGAAGGTTTTTGGATTTTTGTCCAGCCAAAACGCAACCAAAAACACATCCCAGCATGGGCGTCGCACACACACAAACCCCGCTCTATCCCGTTAAAAGAAATTTCCCGGGCCCCCAAAATTTACAAAGGGAAAACGCCCCAAAATGGGGCGATTTTTAATAGATGATGCACAATTTTTTTAACCTTAATTTCGGGATGATCTGAAAATTTTTGATCACCCTAAAAAACCCTTTCCGATTTTAACTTTTTCGAAAAAAAAATCGTCAACACTATGAGGAACCATAGAGTAACACAACAACTTTTGGGAGTTTTTAACAAAAGGGCAATTAAAGTTTTTCCCGTCTTTGGAAAATTTTGGGGGGGGGCCCAATTTATTACTTGGGAAATCTAGTCATTGGGCCCTTTTTAACCAATGGTTTTTACATTTTTAAAGGGGGGTGACATTCAAGTTCTTGCGAGAAGATTCCATCACCCCCCTGGAAGAAAAATCACATTTATGGTTTTTACATGATTTTTGCAAGGGTGGGATATCCAATCATTTTAAAAATGCCTTAACAAATTTAAAAGAAAGTTTAAGAAAGTCCCTTTAAAACAATTTCCCCAAACACCACCTCTTTTGTTTTTTCCAAACAATGGTTTTCAAAAGGGGTGGTTTTTTACTTTTGATTTTCTTGCCTGACACATCAAAGGGCCATTTCCCTTTAATGCAGTAGAAATTGTGACTCATCAGAGAAAGGCAAAACCCCCTTTCCAAACAAGGAGTTAAAAAAACCTATAAATGACATGAAAAAATTGGGGCCCTTTTCCGCCAATCAATGCACACAGTTTTTTCCCCTTCCCAAAGACAAATTTTTCCACTTTACCAATTTCACCTTTATCTACAATTTGCATATGAACAGACAAAAAAACTGACCCCTTTTTTGAAAAACCCGTCACTCTTTAAGCCCAAAATTTTAATAATTTATCCAATTTGCAACTCTGATAAATCGCCCCTTTTACTCATGAAAGCAATGAGATATACTAGTATGTGGGCAGACAGCCTATCATACCCCTTAAGTACCTACCAAGCCAGCTCACAACACGTGGCTTCTTTCATGAGCTACATGTTGCCAAGGTCGAAGGTGGAAGTGGTTATGATAATGTGATTGACTGGTGTATATTCTGTGGTTGTTATGACTTGTTCTCAAAATACCATTTTATTTTCATAGTTTGTTGCTAAACATTAGATTTATATAAAGCGATTTTTTATGATATATGAAGAAATTATTGTTACACATTGTTTCATGTTCCTATGTCCCTTAGATCCTAACGAGTGCAGAGACTCCAGTATAAGGAAGTTTTTAATGGATATTGGCTGTTTTATGGGATCCATATACTGTATTGAAATGTTTATCAATAAAGATGTTTTGATATAAGAAGTACAGTCTGTAATGTGTTTTTTCTTGCGTTTGAACTTATTGTAGGGCGTTCACAACATAAAGCAAGATAGGGGACTGGCAACTATCACATATTTATGCAATATCATATGAAATACCTCTTTAATGTCTTTTGTTGGTAAGGGGGTTTCAGTGGTTGACTCCTCATTGATCACATTGCAATAGTAGAACCTTGCAATATACCAGAGCTTTAGAAGATGGGACTATACCTTTAATTAACATATGATGTCTATGACATAGAAATTCAAGTACTTCCAAAAAAAAACTCACTTTATAGCTGATTTGCTAAAATAAGTTTGAAACCTTGAGTTTTCAACAAAGTTAAAAACAATGTAATCAATTATTTATTAATGTTATAATAGCACATTAATTTATTAAATATGGGACATTGCATAAATTTTTTGCAATTTAAAAATTTGTAGATAAAAAACCCAAAATTAAAATATATGGACAAAAAAATGAATCAAGTATTTTTAATATTTAAAGGGAAACCCAGTTCAAAACCAGGTTTTTCTAGGAAGATTTTACAAATTATTGTAATAATGGTGATTCTTGAAAATATGAACTTCTGATGCTTTCTAATGAATCAGCATTCATTTCTCATGTGATTTACTTACCATAGCCTGTAATCTTACAGGTTAACTCATCTCTAAGATCATTACAACGAACTGTCCAAAAAAACATCTACTAGCTTTAACATTTATCATATTACTTATTTTGTACTGATGTTGACTTACTATACTATTACATTCACACTTCTAAAAAACCTAAAAATCTAAATTTTTCCCACTATTTTTCAGCAAGCTGTTTGCACATAGCTTGCACTGATGATTTGCAGTCTAGGAAGTGTTATCAGGGCTAGGGGAAAATACTGTAGATTTACATTTAAAATACAACTTCTTTGCGGGCCACAACATAGGGGAATAGCAGGGTAAAATCCCCAGGACACGGGCAAAAATCTAAAAACCCTGCACCTAAGGTAGTTTCTTCTGTAGCTCTTACAAAGTTTTATGCTGAGCAATATACACTACTCACAAAAAGTTGGGATGTTTGGCTTTTGCTTCAAATTTCAGGATGAACATAAAATGTTCTTAACTTCAGAATGCACAAGTACAACTGTTTAATGTTTCAGTACTTCTGATCACTATTATGGAGCTTAACCCCTTAAGCCGAACGCCTAAAAGTAGTTAATGACCAGAACAGTTTTTTATTTTTTTGCCTCCTTCTTTAAACCGTTTTTAATTTTTTTTATTTTTTTAAATGAAAAAGTTGGATGGGGCCTTGTTTTATTCGAGACAAGTTGTACTTTATGGGGGAATAGTTTAAGTTCACTTATAAATAACTGCAGTATTTTTTTTTTTTATTTAAAAAAAAATATATTTTGTTTTTTTACATTTTTTTTACACCATTCACATTTCACACTTAATAACTTGCTAGATTAATTCTACAGGTTATTATGGTCGTGTGGATACCTAATATGTGTAGGTTTTTTGTGTGTGTAATTTATGCACAATTATTTTTTACTAAATATTTATTTTTATTTTATTTATTTTTATTTTTTATTTTTTTTTTCTTACACTTTTTTCTTTTTTTTTTTTTTACTTTTTTTTTGACTCCCATGAAGGGAGAACTGTTTTACATTTTAAAAAATTTTTTTTTTACACTTAGTAATGTATTAGCATATTCATTGGAGATGGGCGAATTTCTCAAAAATTCGGTTCGGTCACTTCGCTGAATTTCCCAACAAAAATAACTTCGATCCGAATTACTTCGGGACGAATCGCGTTAAAAACCAGCTATTTCCAGGCTGCACGGAGCCTGCAGGGTGCTGTAGAAAAGTTGTGCCATGCTTAAATATGCAGAGGGAGTTGGATTGGTCTTCATACAATGTTGTGTTTTAGTATGACACGCACATGGACTGCCGCTGCTCTTAGAAAGCTTCACTATAAAATTCCCTGGGCACTTAAGAGGGCAAAACTGACCAAAAAGCTGAAGGGGGAATGTAGCCTGATAAAGTCATGGCAGCGACAGCTGGAAGAAAACAAGCTGAGAGCTCAGGTGGCAACATCAATGACAGAGTGTGGAGGTGACGGCGGCAGCCACAGGAGCATGAGGTCAGAGTGGCACAATGACATTCTGGAGGTGGCAAAAACAGGAGTAGGCCAAAGAGTGGCACAATGACACAGTGTGGAGTTGACAGCATCAACAGCAGCATGAGGTCAGTGGCACATTGACATTCTTGAGGTGGCAAAACAGAAGTAGGCCACAGAGTGGCACAATGACACAGTGTGTAGGTCACGGCAGCAGCAGCATGAGGTCAGACAGTGGCACAATGACACAGTGTGTAGGTCACAGCAGCAGCAGCATGAGGTAAGAGAGTGGCACAATGACATTCGGGCGGTGGCAAAAACAGTAGTAGGCCACAGAGTGGCACAATGACAGAGAGTGGAGGTGACGACGGCAGCAGCATGAGGTCAGACAGTGGCACAATGACATTCTGGAGGTGGCAAAAACTGGAGTAGGCCACAGAGTGGCACAATGACAGAGAGTGGAGGTGATGGCGGCAGCAGCATGAGGTCAGACAGTGGCACAATGACACAGTGTCTAGGTCATGGCAGCAGCCGCAGCAGCAGCATGAGGTCAGACAGTGGCAAAATGACATTCTGGAGGCGGCAGAACAGTATTAGGCCACAGAGTGGCACAATGACAGAAAGTGGAGGCGTGACCGGTGGCAGCATTCTGAGGTCAGAAAACAGTGGCACAGAATGACATGCTGGAACGGTGGCAAAACAGATGATAGACTACAGGACGTAGGCACAATGACAGAGAGTGGAGGTGATGGCGGCATCAGCATGAGGTCAGACAGTGGCACAATGACATTTTGGAGGTGGCAAAAGCTGGAGTAGGCCACAGAGTGGCACAATGACAGAGAGTGGAGGTGACGGCGGCAGGAGCAACAGCATGAGGTCACAATGACACAGTGTGTATGTCACGGCACCAGCAACAGCAGCAGCAGCATGAGGTCATAAAGTGGCACAATGACAGAGTGTGGAGGTGGGTGGCAATACCAGTCCATGGTAAAGATGGTTAGTGGCAGATGGAGAAACTGTCAGCAGATGTGTGGCATCAGGCAGGTGGTGGCATCAGAATAGTGGCTGAGGCAGGTAGTTTGAACCCAGACTCATTTCTCACAGTTTGGGTGAGGCGTCATGGCTGATGTTGTCTGACGCCTAAGGCATTGGCATGTGGAAATCCTGGCCGATCCATGCCTGATTCATCTTGACAAAGGTCAGTCTTTCCACATTTCCCGTGGGCAAGCGGGTTCTCCTTGGGGTAACGATGTCCCCTGCCGCACTGAACACCCGCTCTGATGCCACACTACTGGCCGGGCAGGACAGCTTCTCCACTGCAAACTCTGCAAGTTGCGGCCACACATCCAGTTTGACTGCCCAGTTGTCCAGCGGATCTTCTAACTGGGTTGACAGAGTGCTGTCCAAGTAGGCCACCACGTGTTGGGTCAGGGTCTGCTCCAGGTCCTGCTGTTGCTGCTGCTGGCGACTGCCCTCCTACAAGGGGGGAAGAAAGTGCTCATCGTGACCCAGACTTGGGTTTTGCTGAGGGAGTGGTACTGCTTCCCCCCCCCAATTTCCCACAGCCGGGGCCCAGTAGTACGTGAGCGCTGAAGAACCCCACGGTCAATGTCAGAGGGGGACGACCCGCACATAGGCAGGGGCCAAACGACTACGGAGGATTTCCTATAGTTTTTGAGTTTGTCCTCCCCTCAGAGCTGGGGAAAAAGGGTCCCCTTTTGGAACAGTAGCAAGGGTCCAATAGGGGGGAGAGCCAGAAGTCATCCCCTCCGGATGGGGACTATTCGGCTTTCACTAGCCAGGGGAAAGATTAACAAGATTGGGGGTTTTTTAGTTTTAAAAAAAGAAGGCTTGGGGGGACATAATAAAATTGTTTAAAAACATCAAAGGTCAAAATTGGATCTCTCCCCAAAATATATTATACACAGGCGTTTCTAGAACAAGGGATCCCTTTACGTCTTGAGGAACGAAAGGTTTTTTACATAAACATAGAAAGGGGTTTTTTACTTAAGAGGGAGTGAGACTATGGAATTCTTGCCAGGGGATTGTCATGGTGAATTCAATAACCGAGTTCAAAAAAGGGGTTTTGGAGCATTTCTGGACGTAATAATATAACAATTATAGTGTCTAGGATTCAGGAGAGGGGTCATTGATCCAGGGGTTTTTCTGATTGCCAGATTGGATCAGGAAGGAATTTTTCCCTAAAATGAGGCCAAATTGGCTTTACCTCATTAGGGGTTTTTGCCTTCTCTGGATCAACACATTAGCACAACAGGCTGAAACTAGATGGACGATTGTTTTTTTAGTCCTTACAAAACTTTGAAAACTATGAAACCTATGAAATCATCTGCTGCGGGCCATCTGCACAAGTGACTCCGGGGGCTCCTGCCTCCATCTCCCACTGTATACTGCCACGGTGCTTGAGGGTCATATGCATCATCTTCCTCATCTCCATCTACCTCTCAGCTTCTCCTGCCTCATCCTCTCTTGTCACATGGGTAGAAAATCCACTCATTTCAACCAGAAAATGCTTCTGTCCAATGTCCTCCTCCTCCTCCTCCTCCTTTTTCTGTCCCACGGACTCATGTGGCCGCGAGATGTAGTCGCCATGTCCTCCTGTCCCTGCCCAGACAGATTTTTCAGCATCTGTTCCCGGACATATAGCAGTGAATGAGTTATTATCCGTAGTCCTGACGACTGACAAATAACGTGGCCTCCCGAATGGCCTCAACAATACGCAGTGTCAGCATGAGCTGCCATGGGCTTGACATCAAAGTTACACTAGGGGGAGTACTCCTGTCGGCTTGGTATCATCAAAAATCGTTAATGGACTTTCGCTTGTTCATACAGTCCGGGCCAACATGTGCAGGCTCGAATTCCAACGGGTGGAAACATCGCATATCAGAGTGTGTTGGGAGAGGCGTTCGTTTTTTTTTATGCCGCTGCAACTCGAGGAGGGTTCGTTCCTGGATTTGTAGGAAGGGTGGAAGTGCATGCACGTTTCCTGGCCATTTTCGGTATCTTCTGAAGATCGGTGGAAGACTTCAGGAAACCTTTTCTACAACACAGATGAACACGTGTGCCATGCAGGGTGCATGGACACATCCCTCCTCGGTGCAGCGCGGGACACCAGTTTCTCCCATTGTCCTTCACCATGGTCCGTATGCAGTTGGCGAGGAGAAAGCCACACATCGATTTCCTCCCATCCTGTGACTTCATTAGCGAGGTAAAGCAGGTGTAGAAACTGCGTGACAACGCTGTGCCCTTACACATGTGGTTGATGGAGCAGTACTTGTGGAGCGGAGATGGTGGTGGTGGAGGAGGAGGAGGCAGGAACTTGGCGAGGAGCCGCAGTTTGACACACGTGGAGGAGAAAGCGGCGGTATCCTGTCCATGTTGTTGTGTGCTGGGCAGAATGCACATTCACAGTGGGGCACGTAAAGGACATTGTACTGGCCCTGACCGTAGTTACAGCTCAGACGTCCGCGCTGCCATGCACCTGGAAACAACCGATAAGCTCAAGGGGACTGGCCCACCTTCTGTTCTACAATATTATGAAGTGCGGGTACTGCCTTTTTGGCAAAAGAAAGTACAGGCTTGGAATCTCCTTCTTGGCTCGCACAAGCATTAGTTCTCTGAAAAGTGCAGAGTCCACCATTTGGAAAGGGAGGACTGCAGTACCAACAACTGGACAGGAGCACGGTCAGCTTCTGACCTTAGGATGGTTGGAGCATACTGTTGTCTCTTTGCAACGCCTCCCCAAACGTTTGCGGGCATCAATAGCAGAGCAGGAGCATCGGGACCGGGGAATGAGGGCAAAGAGAAACAGCTCCCCCCGCAGAGGGGGTGGAGCCTTGCTGGCTGCAATGGCATGCGTCCCACGGGCGTGTGCGCTGTTCTGCGGGGCGGATGGACCACCAATCTAGCCACGTTTCTCCCAGACCACCGAAGGTGACAGCATGTGTTGCGCAGGGGGCCGTGGTGCCAACGTTAGCTCCCCGGGCCACGCTTTCCCTTTTTGCCACAGATTTTACATAACCATATTCGGTCCTCTTTGGTGTTTAGCAAAAAACTGCCACACTGCCGATACTGATTTTACCCCCCAACGCTCCGCACTGAGTCACTCTCCGCCGTGCCTGCTGGCCCCCATGCCCTATTTCTTGGACCCTGCGAAAGGGGGGTTTTCTACCCCTGGCCGTTGGCTCCCGACCTCACATCTGCTACCTGCTGAAACACAGCCACACAAAAAAACTTGCTGGGTGCGCTGCGCCCGAGCGCAAGTGACGCCCCTTTCCTGAAGTGAAGCCCCTTCCTACCCCGGCTCCCAAGTGCGGTCGGGTCACATCATTTATTTGTGTTTTCATCGTCACTGCGTCCTATCACCGGGCTTTTGGTTTCGAGGTGACCCCTCACAACTACCCCCCATGCCACTCCCACATCTATACTTTGCCGCCTACTGCAAAAAGCAGGGATTTTTGGCCCCCTTTTTTCGCTGCCCCAAATTTGCTGCTGACGCCCTCCTCAAAATTGTTAAATCCTCGCTATATATGGCGCTGGCCCAGACCACATAGTAGTCTCTGGCTGAGGAACGGATGGGCAGAGGGGGTTGAGGACGATGAGGGCCCCTGACGGGTCCCCGGGCAATGCCAAATAAGGGTTGTTTTGATGTTCCCCACCAAAATCTTGGCTGGGGTTTTTTTTAGTCATTTGGGAGGAAATGGTGACCTAGTAAACCCAAACAAAAACCTTTTTTTGGAACAACAACAGTCCTATGACGGGCAGTTTTGGCCTCAGAGTGACCCCTGTGCGAAATCCCCTTGCTGTGCTGCGACCGGGCCTGCTCCAGGAATGTTTGTGCCTCTCCACTCGCAGGTAAGAGCCTGCCACCCCTGTCGACATACTGTTTGTTCTAAAATGTAAGGGCACTGTTTTATGAAGATATTGTATTGTAAATACAACCCCGTATTTGTCCAATGAACCCACTAAGAACCTTTGGGGAACCCTTGGGTATAAAAATTTCGTCCACAAATGGCCCGGAAAAAATTTTTAAAAGTATGTGCCGTTTAAAAAAATCTGTTATTTTTGAAAATAAAAGCAAAACAGACTTAATTAAACCTTCGGTATGAATTATGCACAGAAATTTTTTTTTGTGGGCGGTGAAAAACAAAATTTCTTTTTCTGAGTAAACAGCAAAAAATACTTAGTTACCCTTGGATGTAAAAATTGCGCAAAAGAATTGAGCAGCCAAAAACTACCAGCTTTTAAACGTGTTACAGTGGCGTGTATTTTTAGCTAACAACAAGGGAAAAAATTGTAATTAACCTTCGTTGTGAATTAGCTACAGGAAAAAATTTTTTTTGGCGGTGAAAAAAACGGTTTATTTTTGTCACCACAACAGCAGAACAACGCTTAATTAACCCTTGGATGTAAATTGCGCAAAAGAATTGAGCAACCAAAAACTACAAGCTTTGTACGTGTTACAATGGTGTGATTTTTACGCTACACAACAAGAGGAAAACTTGTAATTAACCTTCGCTTGTGAATTATGCTACAGGAAAAATGTATTTTTTGGCGGTGAAAAAGACAGTTTATTTTATTCACCACAACAGTAGAACAACGCTTAATTAACCCCTGGATGTAAATTGCGCAAAATAATTGAGCAACCAAAAACTGCGAGCTTTGTAGCGTGTTACAATGGCGTGTTTTTTTACGCTACACAGCAAGGGGAAAACTTTTTAATTAACCTTCGCTTGTGAATTATGCTACAGGAAAACTTTATTTTTTGGCGGTGAAAAAGACGGTTTATTTAAGTCACCACAACAGCAAAACAACATTTAATTAACCCCTGAATGTAAATTGCGCAAAATAATTGAGCAACCAAAAACTGCGAGCTTTGTAGCATGTTACAATGGCGTGTTTTTTACCTACAAAACCCAAAGGGGAAATTTGTAATTAACCTTCGCTTGTGAATTATGCTACAGGAAAAATTAATTTTTTGGCGGTGAAATAAACGGTTTCTTTTAGTCACCACAGCAGCAGAACAACGCTTAATTAACCCCTGGACGTAAATTACGCAAAAGAATTGAGCAGCCAAAAATTAAGTGGTATTTGTATTGTAAAAAAGCTGTTTCTTTAAATGAATACAACAGGAACAGGCTTAGATCACCCTTGGATATGCAATGTGCTATGAGCAGATAGCATTAAAATGTATATGCAGCTGCACTGGACAGACACTGGACTTCAGATCCAATACCCCACAAAATCAGAAATAGAACGTTAAGAGAAGCAGTCTCTGAGACAAGCTGTGACACCCCCCAAAAATTGCTGTAGAAAAATGAGTTGTTTAGTATCAGCTACCATAAGCAGCCGCGGCAGCACCGTCCCTAATCAGTAGAGTGAGAGCGGTATGAGCTCCCAGTGTAGCGCCCGGACTGATATCGTGCGGTGACAACACGAATTTCCCCACGGTCTCTGATTGGCTTTTTTCTCTGCACATGTCATGCAGGCTATGCCCTTCTTCCTCCCAGAGTTCTTTGCCCCATGTAACGCCATGTGCTCGCAGCCATTTTATCAATCAAAAGCACACTGCGTTCACGCGAAGTACCCCAAAGTTCCGATCCGATCACCCGACAAAGCAGGGGAAACCCTTTGTTTGCGCTGCGGTAACGCACCGCCGCAATCAAAGGGTTAAAGCACCGGGTTGCCAAAAGACGTCGCTGCAGACGAACGACCCGCACCGGCCGCCGTCAAAAGACGGTGCGCTGTCGTTAAGAAGTTAATGGAAAAATTCACAACAGGTATTTGATCCCTGAATCAACCAATACATTTAGGGGATCAATTTGAATAGGGATTTAAGCAGTCCTCCTCTGCATGCTCTTCCCATTTTGACATCATGAGACCAAGACAACACCTTACAATTGTTTAACAGTACCTCGCCATTGCAAGGCTTTAAGTAGGATGCTCTAAGATGGAAGTGGCACTGAGCTTACAGTGTCACGAGCAGGTTGCAACATAGACACATAGAGACTGGAAGAGTCTCAGAAAGGCAAAGAAGTTAACGTCTTTTGGCTACATCACTCAATGGTGACTGCTTTATTGTAAATAATGCCCTGCTGAACCAAGTGATGACTGCCACACAACTCCAGCTACATTTAAGAGAGGTGAGAAGCAACCAAGTGTCACATCATACCATTCCTAAACGCTTACATTAGCGTGGTCTGCATGCTAGACAACCGGACAACACCACCAGGCAGGGCCAGAGAGCATCTACACTGGTAAAGGGACCAGTAGTCCTCAGTGCCATTCAGTGATGAAAGTCGATTCACTCTGAGCAGAAATGATGGCCACCAACGATGCTGGATACGTCAAGAAGATCACTATTTATCAGCCACTGTTGTCACCAAACGAGTCTGCTGGTGACGGTGTTATAGTGTGGGCAGGTGTTAATACAGAACTGCCTTACACTTTGTGAATGGTACAGTGACGGCCTCTACTACTTAAATAACATCATTAATCCAGTCACAACACTGGACTCATTTCATCTTCATGAATGACTATACACCAGCTCATCAAGGTCGCATCATTAGGGAATGGCTATTGGATACTGAGATACCTCAAATGGAGTGGCCTCCACTTTCTCTAGACCTGAACTCTCTAGAAAACCTGTTGGATTAGTTAAGTCTCAATCTAGAAGCTTGTAACTTTGTATCCCTGAATCTTAATAACCTGAGGGGCACACTTCAAGAAGAGTGGGATGCCATTCCATAGCAGTCAGAAACTCCACTTGTGAACAGCATGAGACATCGTTGTCAAGCTGTAATTAATGCTCAAGGCCACATGACACGTTATTGAGACACTGACATTTTTTGATGGTGTTTATCCTCCACTGTTGTTGACTTTTGTTTAATTAAATTGTTTGAGATGAGAAAATCAACATTGCATGCTGCGACTTACATGGCCGACTTTCAGGATAAAATATCAACTGAAAACCAAATTTCCCTAACTTTTTGTGAGTAGTATATAAATGGTCCATTTGCATTCAGCAATTCTTTAAGATAAGGTTCTAGGTCTAGAGAACTTTACTGTTCTATTGAATGCAAACCCTTTTACCTAAGCTAGTGGTTAGAGATAGTGTTGAGCGATTATTATCGAAAAAGTTGAAATCAGCACAGTTTTTATGTTGATCGAAATTTTTAGATCATGCGATAATTTAGGTTAAAATCTGTGCATCATCTATTAAGATCGCGCCATTTTCGGCGCTTCCTGTCATTTTGGCGGCCCGCAAATCAGCTTACAGAATAGAGCAGGGTGAGATGTGTGTGCAACGTCATGACTGGGATGTGTATGGTTACGATTGGCTGGAAAAATCACATGACCTCGTTTTACATAGAACAGCCCTTCCTGTTCAGCCTCAGTGTCTCTCAGCGTCTCATAGCAGTAGGACGTGCGCTCTGCCTGTGTCCAACCAGCTCAGCGAAATTATTCTATTTCTTCACAGAGAAAGCTCTACTGTTAGCTGTGATCCTTACAACTTAGTTAGATTAGAGATTGGAAGATTTTATGTAGTTAGGTAGAGAATTTTAAAGGAGCATCTACCGCTGTAAAGTCACGGGGGGGAGCGGAGGGGGGCCCCCGCGGGTGAACACAGACAAGCTCTATAAAGAATACTGGATAAAGTTCACCAAGACTTAGTGTAGACATTGCACTGCAATAGCTTTATTATTAACAGTTTTCTATTGAAATATTTCCTGGATATTGGGCAGCCTGAACTTATATTAGGATACACATCTTTTCTAGTAACTGCAGGTCTCTTTGTTAGGTGCAAAACTCCACTTTAATTATCAGTATACATTTCAGATAGGTGTTCATTTTCAATTTTGCCCATTCCACCTTTGTTGATATATCCACCTTGCAGTTAAATTAGAATCCAGCAATGTTGTAGTCAGCACAGGTTGATAGGTGCCAAAAATACCTTGTATTATCCGAATACATTACAGATACGTGTTTTTTGACTTTGGCGACTACACTTTTTTTCAGGGTTTTCCCTGCACTTAAATTGAATCAGAAATTTTGTAGTCACCACAGGTGAATTGAAAGTGCCAAAAATCCCTTTGTATTTCCGTACATTTCAATACGTGTTTTTTCAATTTGGCG
The DNA here is from genome assembly GCA_025379985.1 of Phyllomedusa bahiana. Taxonomy (NCBI): domain Eukaryota; kingdom Metazoa; phylum Chordata; class Amphibia; order Anura; family Hylidae; genus Phyllomedusa; species Phyllomedusa bahiana. Next base: position 26,439 of record JAODAL010050297.1, read on the forward strand.
CAGGCCAGCTTTGTTGTAGATTATTTTGCAGTTAAATTTGAATCCAAAATTTGTTAGTTACCACAGGTGAATTATAGTGCCAAAAAATACCTTTTATTATCCGAATACATTCGATACGGTTTTTTCACTTTGGTGCACTACCTTTTTATTGAGGCCCCTTTGCATTTAAAAAGTGAACCAGCAATTATGTAGTTACCACAGGTAATTTGATAGGTGCCAAAAATCCCTTTTTATTATCCGAAAAATTTTTCGATACGTTTTTTTTTCACTTTGGCGCACTAAGCTTTGTTATTGGGGAACTTGCGTTAAATGTGAATACAGCAAATATACAGGTCCTTTTTAAAAAAAAAAAATGTTTTTCAACGACTTTTTCTTCACATTGCCAAAGTGGCCAAGGGTATGCTTTAAATTTTTGGGGCTTTTTTTTTGCTTTGACATAGCTAGACTACAGGCCTATTGTAAAAAAGTTGTTTCTAACAGACATTTTTTCTTCACAATTGTCAAGAGTGGCTTAAGGGTGATGGGGCTGTAGAAACAGGAAAAGGGAGGACACGTTAAGGAAACCCTTAAGATGGGCGAATTTCTAAAAATTCGATTTGGGCACTTCGCCGAATTTTCCCACAAAATTGTTTTGTTCCCAATTTCTTCGGGACAACGCGTTAAAAAGCAGCTATTCCAGCTGCACAGAGCCTGAGGGGGCTTAAACGTTTTGCCTGCTTAAATATGCAGAGGGAGCTTGGTTTTTTTCTTCAAAAATGTTGGTTTTAGTATGAAGCAGATGATGCCCCCCGCTATTAGAATCCTTCACTATAAAAATTCCCTGGGCATTAAGAGGGGAAAAATGACCAAAAAACTCAAGCGGGGAAAGTAGCCTGATAAAGTCATGCCAGGAAAGCTGGAAAAAAACAAGCTGAGGCTCAGGTGGGAAAAATTAGGGAAGGTGTTGGGGGTGACGCGGCACCACAGCAGCATGAGGGCAGGCAGTGGCACAATGACATTCTGGGGGTGGGAAAACACGAGGAAGCCACAGAGTGGCAAATGACTGAAGCGGAGGTCACGCGGGAGCAGTAT
>JAODAL010050298.1:0-27504 GCA_025379985.1 Phyllomedusa bahiana
GTTTTGTCCCCGCACACTTGGGCTCCCAAATACAGCTTGGGAAACTGGAAGGGCCCCCCCCTTGCAGCTGGGTCCAGTCTTTCAAATATTCCAAATTGGGCCCCGTTTGGCCCCCAGGGCCCGTGCTAAACTCCCCCGGGCATTCCCCCCCTTTCCGATTTCAAAAAACTTGAAGGTCTTCTGGTAGGCCCGGGGTGCCTTGTGCGGGGGGACGGCAATAGCTTTCTTTAGCTTTTGGGAAAGGAAATCTAAGCATCTTTATCAAAATGGAAGGGAGTTGTCCCTTTATGCTCATACCAGAATTTGCACAAAAGTGGAAAATCCCCGTCCCCATGGATTTTGGGTTTAAAGGGAAAATTTACAGGGGCCCTCAGAGCAGGGGCCGAGTAATTTGGGTTTGGTGCCCCTCTTTTGTTTTTTCAGGGGGGCCATTTTCCCGTCTGTAGTAGGGGATCGGGTGTGAGCTCTGTGTGAGGGGCGAATGGCGGAAACGGCGGTGCAACCCCCCACTTTTTATCTGGAGCAGTAGGTATGGGTGTGAGCTCTGTGTGAGGGGGGGAGTGGGGATGCGGCGGTGCAACCCCCATTCCCTTTTCTAGAGTAGAGGTATCGGGGGGAGCTCTGTGTGAGGGGTGAGTGGGGGAGGCGGCGGTGGGAAACCCCCACTTTTTATACTTGGGGAGTATAGGTACCCGGGGGTTTAACTCTGGGGAGGGGCGAGTGCGGCCGCGGCGGTGCCCACCACTTCTTTTATGAAGTAAATAGGTATGGGTGTTTAAACTCTGTGTAAGGGGCGGTGGGGGCGTGCGGGGCACCCCCACTTTTTATTAAATGAGAGCCCTTTGGTATCGGGGGTGAGCTCTGTGGGAGGGGTGAGGGGGCGGGGCGCGGCGGTGCACCACCACTTCTTATACTGAGGTTAGGTATGGGTGTGAGCTCTGTGTGAGGGGCGGGGTGGCGACCCCGGCGGTGCCCAAACCCCTTCTTATACTGGGGGGGGTTGGGGGGGGGGGGTTTTGGGGGGGGGGGGGGCGCGGGGGGCCCCCGGGGGGGGGGGGGGGCATAGGTATCGGGTGTGAGCTCTGTGTGAGGGATGAGTGGCGGAAGCGGCGGTGCACCACCACTTTCCCTTTTTCTTTTAAAAAAAGGGATCGGGTGTGAGCTCTGTGTGAGGGGCGAGTGGCGGACGCGGCGGTGCACCACCACTTCTTATACTTTAAAGGGAGTTTTCGGGTGTGAGCTCTGTGTGAGGGGTGAGTGGCGGGGCGGGGGGTTTCACCCCCCACTTCTTTTTTTAAAAGAAAGTAGTAGGGGATCGGGTGTGAGCTCTGTGTGAGGGGCGAGTGGCGGACGCGGCGGTGCACCACCACTTCTTATACTGAGAGTAGTAGGTATCGGGTGTGAGGGTTGTGTGAGGGGTGGTGGCGGGGGGGCGGTGCACCCCACTTTTTTAACGAGGGGTAGTAGGTATCGGGTGAGAGCTTTGTGGGGAGGGGAGTGGGGGAGGGGCGGTGCTCCACCACTTTTTTTACTGAGAGTAGTAGGTATCGGGTGTGAGCTCTGTGGGGAGGGGGAGTGGGAGGGGGCGGTGCACCACCACTTCTTATAAATGAGAGAAATAGGTATCGGGGTGGGGCTCTGTGTGAGGGGGAGTGGCGGAGGGGGCGGTGGGACCCCCACTTCTTATACTGGAGTGTAGTATCGGGGGGAGCTTTTGGTGAGGGCAGTGGTGGGCGCGGGGGTGCACCACCATTTCCCTTTTAAAAAAGAGTATAGGGATCGGGTGTGAGCCCCTTTTGGGGGGGAGTGGGGGAGCGGCGGTTCCCCCACCACTTCTTACATGAGATAGAGGTATCGGGTGTGGGGCTCTGGGTGAGGGGAGTTTGGGGGATGCGGCGGTGCACCCCCACTTCTTATACTGAGAGTTGTAGGTATCGGGTGTGAGCTCTGTGTGAGGGGCGATGGGGAGCGGCGGTTTCAAAACCACTTCTTATACTGAGATTTGTAGGTTTTCGGGGGGAGCTCTGTGTGAGGGGGTGGGGAGGGGGCGGTGACCCCACTTCTTATTCTGAGAGTAGTAGGTATCGGGTGTGAGCTCTGGGGTGAGGGCGAGTGGGGAGGCCCGGGGGTGCACCACCACTTTTTTATTTTTTTAGGTAGTAGGTATTTGGGTTTAGCTTGTGTGAGGGGCGAGTGGGGAAGGGGGGGTGCACACCCCTTTTATACTGAGGGTAGGAGGTATCGGGTGTGAGCTCTGTGTGAGGGGCGAGTGGCAAAGGGGCCGGGGCCCCCGGGGGGAACCACCAACTTCTCCCTTTTTATGAGAGTAGTAGGGGATGGGGTGAGCTCTGTGTGAGGGGGGAGTGGTGGACGCGGTGTTGCACCACCATTTCTTATACTGAGAGTAGTAGGTATCGGGTGTGAGCTCTGTGTGAGGGGTGAGTGGCGGATGCGGCGGTTTCCCACCACTTTTTTAACTGAGAGTAGTGGTATGGGGGTGAGGTCTGTGTGAGGTGCGAGTGGCAGAGGCGGCGGTGCACCAGCACTTCTTATACTGAGAGTAGTAGGTATCGGGTGTGAGCTGTGTGTGAGGGGCGGGGTGGGGGGAGGGGGCGGGGCCCACCCCTTCTATACTGAGGTTGTAGGGTTTTGGGTGTGGCTCTGTCTGAGAGGGGGTGGGGACGCGGCGGTGCCCCCCCACCCCCTTCTTATACTGAGGGGTGTAGGTATGGTGTGAGCTCTGTGGAGGGGGGAGTGGGGACGCGGCGGGGCACCAACCCCTTTTTTACTGAGGTAAATAGGGCGGGGGTGAGGGTTGTGTGGGGGGCCGAGTGGCGGACGCGGCGGTGCACCACCACTTCTTATACTGAGAGTAGTAGGTATCGGGTGTGAGCTCTGTGTGAGGGGCGAGTGGCGGACGCGGCGGTGCACCACCACTTCTTATACTGAGAGTAGTAGGTATCGGGTGTGAGCTCTGTGTGAGGGGCGAGTGGCGGACGCGGCGGTGCACCACCACTTCTTATACTGAGAGTATTTTGAAACGGGTGTGAGCTGTGGGGTTTAGGGGCGAGGGGGGGGACACGGCGGTGCACCCCCACTTTTTTATACTGAGGTAGTAAGGGATCGGGTTGGGGAGCTCTGTGTGGGGGTGAGTGGCAAAGCGGCGGTGCACCCCCCCTTTTTATATTAGAGTTTGTAGGTTTTCCCCCCTGGGCTTGTGTGAGGGGAGGGTGGAGGCGGCGGTGCAACCCTTACCCTTATACTGAGATTTGTAGGGATCGGGGGGTTTAGCTCTGTGTGAGGGGGGAGTGGCGGACGCGGCGGGGGCACCCCCACTTTTATACTGGAGTTTTGTAGGTAAAGGGGGTTAGCTCTGTGTGAGGGGGCGGGAATGGCCCAAAGGGGGGGGTGCACCACCACTTCTTATACTGAGAGTAGTAGGTATCGGGTGTGAGCTCTGTGTGAGGGGCGAGTGGCGGACGCGGCGGTGCACCACCACTTCTTATACTGAGAGTAGTAGGTATCGGGTGTGAGCTCTGTGTGAGGGGCGAGTGGCGGACTGGCCCCCTGCCCCCCACTTTTTTAATGAAGTTGTAGGTTTTCGGGGGGCCTTTTGTGTGAGGGGCGATGGTGGGGCGGCCCGGGCACCCCCCACTTTTTTATACTGAAGAGTAGGTATCGGGTGTGGCTCTGTGTGAGGGGGGGAGTGGCGGATTTTGGGGGGTGCACCAACCATTCTTATACCTTTAGCCGGGGAGGGGGGGGGGGGGGGTTTTTTTCGGACGCGGCGGTGCACCAAACCCCCTTTTTTATACTGGGGAAATTTAGGAACGGGTGTGAGCTCTGTGTGAGGGGCGAGTGGCGGACGCGGCGGTGCACCACCACTTCTTATACTGAGAGTAGTAGGTATCGGGTGTGAGCTCTGTGTGAGGGGCGAGTGGTGGAGGCGGCGGTGCACCACCACTTCTTATACTGAGAGTAGTAGGTATCGGGTGTGAGCTCTGTGTGAGGGGTGAGTGGCGGACGCGGCGGTGCAAACCCGCACTTTTATACTGAAGTGAGGTTTTCGGGGGTGAGTCTGTGTGAGGGGGGAGTGGGGGGAGGCGGCGGTGCCCACCTTCTTATATGAGAGTAAATAGGTAAAGGGTGGGGACTCTGTGTGAGGGGCGAGTGGTGGAGGCGGGGGGTGCACCCCCCTTCTTATACGAAGTAAGTAGGTTCGGGGTGAGCTCTGTTTGAGAGGCGAGTGGGGGGAAGCGGGGGTGGGACCACCCCTTCTTTTACTGAAGGGAGTAGGGAACGGGTGTGACCCCTGTTGGGGGCGGTGGCGGAAACGGGGGTGCCCACCCCTTCTTATACTGAAGTAGTAGGGCGGGTGTGAGCTCTGTGTGAGGGGTGAGTGGCGGACGCGGCGGTGGCCCCCACCCACTTTCTTTTTTTGGGTAGTAGGTTTTCGGGTGTGAGCTCTGTGTGGGGGGCGAGTTGGGGGGAGGGGCGGGGCCCACCACTTCTTAATTTCTGGGTAATAGGTAAACCCGGGGGTGAGCTCTGTGTGAGGGGCGGGGTTTGGGGGACGCGGGGTGCTCCCACTTTTATACTGAGAAACAATAGGTTTTCGGGGGTGAGCCCGTGTTAGGGGCGAGTGGGGACGCGGCGGGCCCAAACCCCTTTTTTTTACTGAGGTAGTAGGGATCGGGTGTGAGCTCTGTGTGAGGGGCGAGTGGCGGAGGCGGCGGTGCAACCCCCAATTTTATACTGAAAATTTGTAGGTTAATGGGTGTGCGCTGTGTGTGAGGGGTGAGTGGCGGACGCGGCGGTGCACCACCACTTCTTATACTGAGGTATAGGGTTTTGGGTGTGGCTCTGTGTTTAGGGGGGAGGGGCGGAGGGGGCGGTTTCACCCCCCCTTTTATACTGGAGTAGTGGTTTTTCGGTGTGTGGCTCTGTGTGGGAGGGGGTGCGGCGCGGCGGTGCACCCCCAATTCTTTTCTGGGGTGTAGGCAAAACGGGGGTGAGCTCTGTGGGAGGGCGAGTGGTGGAGGCGGCGGTGCACCACCACTTCTTATACTGAGGATAGGGATCGGTTGGCTCTGTGTGAAAGGGGGGAGTGGGGGGGGCGGCGGTGCCCACCCTTTTATACTGAGAGTATTTTTATGTGTGTGAGCTCTGTGTGAGGGGTGAGTGGCGGACTCGGCGGTGCACCAACCCTTTTTATACTGAAAAGTAATAGGTAATGGGTGGGGCTTGTGTGAGGGGGGAGTGGCCCGGCGCGGCGGTGCCCCCCCACTTTTATACTGGAGCAAGGTTTTGGGATCGGGTGTGAGCTCTGTTTGAGGGGCGAGTGGTGGAGGCGGCGGTGCACCCCCCACTTCTTTTAAATGAAGTAGTAGGGATGGGTGTGACCTGTTTTGAGGGGGGAGTGGGGGAGCGGGGTGCAACCCCCCTTTTTTACTTGGGGGAAATAGTAGGGACGGGTGTGAGCCTGTGGAGGGGCCAAATGGCAGACCGGCGGTGCACCACCACCCCTTCCCTTTAAATGAGGGGTAAATAGGTAAAAGGGTGTTTAGCTTGTGTTGGGGGGGAGTGGGGGGACGCGGGGGGTTTCCCCCCACTTTTAACTGAGAGTAGAGGTAAACCCGGGGGTGGCTCTGTGGGAGGGGCCCATTTGGGGGATGCGGCGGGGGCAAACCCGCCCCTTCTTATACTGAGAGTTTGTAGGTTTGGGGGTGGCTCTGTTGTGGGGGAGGGCGGACGCCCGGGGGTGCACCACCACTTTTATACTGAGAGGGAGTAGGTATCGGGTTTCGAGCTTGTGTGTGGGGCGAGTGTGGAGGGGGGTGCACCCGCACTTCTTATACTTAGAAATAGGGTATCGGGGGCGAGCTTTGTGTGAGGAGCGAGTGGCGGAGGCGGGGGTCCCCACCCCTTTTTATAATGAGGGAAATAGGTTTTCGGGTGTGAGCTCTGTGTGAGGAGCGAGTGCGGAGGCGGCGGTTTCACCACCCCCTTCTTATGCTGGGGAGTAGTAGGTTTTCGGGTGTGAGGGTCTGTTTGAGGGGAGGTGGTTTGGGCGCGGGGGTGCACCACCATTTCTTATACTGAGAGTAGTAGGTATTGGGTGTGAGCCTGTGTGAGGGGTGAGTGGCGGAGGCGGCGGTGCACCACCACTTCTTATACTGAGAGTAGTAGGTATCGGGTGGAAGCTCTGTGTGAGAGGGGAGTGGCAGAGGGGCGGTGCACCCGCATTTTTTTATACTGAGAGTAGTAAAGGGACGGGTTTTGACTCCCGTGTGAGGGGGGAGGGTGGGGGCGGCGGTGCACCCCCTTCTTATACTGAGAGAGTAGGTTTGGGTGTGAGCTCTGTCGAGAGGCGATGGCGGACGCGGCGGTTGGGACCCCCAATTCTTATACTGAGGGGTAGTAGGGATCGGGTGGAGCTTGTGTAGGGGGGGTGGCGGACGCGGCGGTGCCCACCAAATTTTATATGAGAGTATTGGGGTGGGTGTGAGCCTGTGTGGGGGCGAGTGGGGGACCCGGCGGTGGGCCCCCCCACTTCTTAACTGAGATAGTAGGGATCGGGGGGAGCTCTGTGTGAGGGGCGAGTGGTGGACGCGGCGGTGCACCACCACTTCTTATACTGAGAGTAGTAGGTATCGGGTGTGAGCTCTGTGGAGGGCGAGTGGGGAACCCGGGGGTGCCCCCCACTTTTTATAAAGGGGTAGTAAGGGATCGGGGGTGATTGGGGTTTTGGGGGCGATTTGGGGGGCCGGCGGTGCACCACCACTTCTTATACTGAGAGTAGTAGGTATCGGGTGTGAGCTCTGTGTGAGGGGTGAGTGGCGGACGCGGCGGTGCACCACCACTTCTTATACTGAGAGTAGTAGGTATCGGGTGTGAGCTCTGTGTGAGGGGGGGATTGGGGGGAGGCGGGGGTGCACCCCTTACTCCCTTTTACTGAGAGTTTTTTTGGTAAACGGGTGTGACTCTGTGGGGGGTGAGTGGGGATGCGGCGGGGGACCACCCTTTTTATATGAGAGTAAATAGGTTTCGGGTGTGAGTCTGTGTGAAAGGGGCGAGTGGGAGAGGCCGGTGCACCACCACTTCTTATTCTGAAAAGGGGTAGTATCGGGTGTGAGCTTGTGTGGGGGGGCGAGTGGGGGGGACGCGGCGGTTTCACCACCCCTTCTTATACTGAGAAATAGTAGGTATGGGTTGGGGCTCTGTGTGAGGGGCGATGGGACTGGCGGGGCAAACCCCCACTTCTTCTACTGAGAGTAGTAGGTATCGGGTGTGAGCTCTGGTTTTGGGGGGATTTGGGGGAGGCGGCGGTGCACCACCACTTCTTATACTGAGAGCAGTAGGTATCGGGGGGTGAGCTCTGGTGAGGGGGGAGTGGCGATCGGGGGGTGACCACCCTTCTTATACGGGGTTAGTAGGTATCGGGTGTGAGCTCTGTGTGAGGGGCGAGTGGCGGACGCGGCGGTGCACCACCACTTCTTATACTGAGAGTAGTAGGTATCGGGTGTGGAAAAATTTTGTGAGGGGTGGGGTGCGGGTGCCCCGGTGCACCAAACCAAATTTTTATAACCGAAAATAGTAGGTATCGGGGGGTGAGTTTTGTGTGAGGGGGGAGTGGGACGCGGCGGTGCCCCCTTTTTTATATGAGAGTGTAGGTATCGGGTGTGAGCTCTGTGTGAGGGGCGAGTGGTGAAGGCGGCGGTGCACCACCATTTTTATTTCTGAGGTAGTAGGGATGGGGGGTTTAGCTCTGTGTGAGGGGGGGAGTGGTTGGGGGCGGCGGGGGCCCACCACTTCTTTTAAATGAGGAGTAGGTATCGGGTTTTGAGCTCTGTTGAGAGGGAGTGGCGGCGCGGCGGTGCACCCCCACTTTTTTTTTACTGAGAGTGTAGGGTTTTCCCGGGGGGGAACCCCCTTTGGGGGGGGGAAAGGGGGGGGAGTGGCGGAAACGGCGGTGCACCACCCTTTTTTATACTGAGAGTAAAAGGTTTTGGGTTTTGAGCTTGTGTGAGGGGTGAGTGGCGGACCCCGGGGGTTTCCCCCCACTTTTATACTGAGGGGTATAGGTATGGGTTTTGAGCTCTTTTGGGGGGGTGAGTGGTGGGGGCGGCGGTGCCCCACCCCTTCTTAAACTGAAGTAAAAAGGTATCGGGTGTTAGCACCGTGTGAGGGGCGAGTGGCGGACGCGGCGGTGCACCACCACTTCTTATACTGGAGCAGTAGGTATTTGGGGGGTGAGCTCTGTGGGGAGGGGCGAAATTTTTGGAGGCGGGGGTGAACACCACTTCTTATCCCGAGGGGTAAAGGTTCGGGTGTGAGCTCTGTTTGAGGGGCCCAGTGGCGGCGCGGGGGCTCCACCCCTTCTTATACTGAAGCGTAAAGGGAAGGGGTGGAAACCCCTTTTTGTGAGGGGGGGAAATGGGGGGCGCGGCGGTGCACCCCCCACTTTTTATACTGAGAGTAGTAGGTTCGGGGGTGAGCTCTTTGAGGGTGAGTGGCGGGGGCGGGTGCACCAAAACTTCTTTTACGGGGAGTAGAGGTATCGGGGGTGAGCCTGTTGAGGGGGATGGCGGGCGCGGTGGGGCACCACCCCTTCTTATAAAAAAGGGGAAATAGGTATGGGGGTTTTAGCTCTGTGTGAGGGGCGAGTGGCGGACGCGGCGGTGCAACCCCCCACTTTTTACTAGAGTAGTAGGTTTTCGGGGGTGGGTCTGTGTGAGGTGGGTTTGACGGAGCGGCGGTGCACCCCACTTCTTTTACTGAGGTAGTAAGGGAATCGGGGGTGGCTCTGTGGGGGGCGAGTGGTGGAGGCGGGGGGTGCACCCCATTCTTTTACTTAGGTAGTAGGTTCGGGTTTGAGCTCTGTGGAGGGGGGGGGTGGTGGAGGCGGCGGTGCACCACCACTTCTTATACTGAGAGGGAGTAGGATCGGGTGTGAGCTCTGTGTAGGGGTGAGTGGCCGGGCGCGGCGGTGGGAAACCCCCACTTTTTTATTTCTGAGAGTTTAAAAGGTATCGGGGGGTGAGCTCTGTTGAGGGGCAAAATGGCGGAAAGCGGCGGTGCACCCCCCACTTTTTTTTACTGAGAGCAGTAGGTATGGGTGTGAGCCCCTTGTGAAGGGGGGAGTGGTGGGCGGGGGCCCCGGGGCACCACCACTTCTTATTTCTGAGAGTATTAGGGATCGGGGGTGAGCTCTGTGTGAGGGGCGGGGGTGGCGGACCGGGGGTTGGGACCACCCCTTCTTTTACTGAAGGTTTAGGTATCGGTGTGATTTTGTTGAGGGGCGAGTGGCGGACGCGGCGGTGCACCACCACTTCTTATACTGCGGGTAGTAGGTATCGGGTGTGAATCCCGTGTGAGGGGGAGTGGCGGGGCGGCGGTGTACCACCCCTTCTTAAAATGAGAGTAAATAGGTATCGGGTGTGAGCTCTGTTGAGGGGCGAGTGGCGGATGCGGCGGGCACCCCACTTTTTTATGAGAGTAAATAGGGATCGGGTTTGAGCTCTGTGTGAGGGTTGAGTGGCGGACGCGGCGGTGCACCCCCCTTTTTATCCCGGAGTAGTAGGTAGGGGGGCCAAACTCTGGTGGGAGCGGTGGTTTGGGGGCGGCGGTGCACCAGCACTTCTTATACTGAGGTAAGGGGATGGGTGCGAGCTCGTGTGAGGAGCGAGGGGGTGGGGCGGCCGGGGGCACCACCCTTTTTACTGGAAATAGTAGGTATCAGGTGTGAGCTCTGTGTGAGGGGTGACTGGCAGACGCGACGGTGCACCACCACTTCTTATACTGAGAGTAGTAGGGGATCGGGTGTGAGCCTGGGGTGAGGGGGAGTGGCGGGCGGGGGCGGTGCACCCCACTTTTATACTGAGAGTAGTAGGGAAACCCGGGGGGGGAGCTCTGTGTGAGGGGCGAGTGGGAGACGCGGCGGTTTCCCCCCACCCCTTTTTTAAAACTGAGAGTATGGTTCGGGGTGAGCTTTTGTGTGACACATTTCCTTTTTTCCTCCAGTCAAGGTGGGAAGAGCGAGTTGGGCAATGTCAGAGGCGAGTTCCCGGTGCTGAATGTTTGCCCAAGACATAAATAAAAGCCTCCAGAATGGGCTGTGGGGCCCTAAGTGGGAGGACTTCAGATGTAAATGGGTAGTGGTGCTCGAAAAGGGTCCTTTTTGGTTCCAAACTGATTCAACCAAAATTCAGGTTCGGGATGTTAATTTTTTTCTCTAACCTTTAACCTAAGTTGTGGGCGGGAGTTTAAAGTGTTTTAGGGTATAAAGGGGGAATCTGACCACTTTTGTTTTGCTTAAAATGTGCAAAGGAAACTAAGAATTACCAAATAATTTGCTTTTCTGATTTTGCCCCTTTCACCCTTGGAGAGCTCTTATTCCTACTTGTGACACAAGCTTAAATGGTTACCAACACCTCCCTTTTGTTCGTAAAAGCATGGTTGGATAGCCACCCCCTGTTGTGTTCCTTATTTTAAAGACCCGTTTTTCTTACTGACAAGCTTTAAAACCCTTAAGCTCTTAGCCCTTGTTCACTAAGTTTACACACCCTGACTCATGTCCCTGTAACGAATTGCTAGCAACAGCAAAAATTAAATGCCAATCATGCTATAAAAACCACCCCCACCCTGACGGAAGTGGGCTTTTAAACTGTAGAAACCCCTCCCAGCCTGAACAGGAAGTAAAGCCTAAAGCTGTGGAACCGGGGCCAAGCCCAAACAGAAGTTGAAGCCTAAATTAGAACCCCAAAGCCCAAACAGGAAGTTGGGGGCCCGAACCTTACAACCCCCCACAGCCCGAACAGGGAAATGGAAGCCTGAAAATGTGGGGCTGTCCCAGCCCGAAAAGGAATTTTGGGAGCCTGAAAAATTAGAAGCACCAAAAGCTTTAAAAAAAGTGGGAACCCGAAAACTGTTGAATTCCCACAGCCTGACCGGAAGTGGGGGCCGAAATTTTTCTGTGCTGTTATAGCACCCTGAGAGATAACCCTTTTTTGCAGTGTTCTCTGGCAGTGTCCCCTTCCCGTGTGAGGTTATTCCAGTTTTTCCCGTGTTTCCGGGTTTTTATTTTGGAAAATGGGAAAATGACATCAGATGTGATTGGGCCGTGTTTGGGCCCCGGGGCCCACCGTGGGTTGATTTTGGGGCCACCAGTAGAGTTGAAATTTTTGGGGCCCCCAGTAAGTTGATTTGGGGCCCGGGGGGGGCCACATTGGAGTTTATTTTGGGGGGCCCCCGTGGAGTTGAAATTTTGGGGGCCCAACCCGTGGGTTGGTTTTTAACCCCCCCCCCCCCCCCTTGGGGGGCCCCCCCCCCCTTTATTTTTTATTTTTTTTTTCCCCCCCCCCCCCCCCCCCCCTACCCCCCCCCTGGGCCCCAAACCCCAGTGGAGATTTATTCTTGGGCCCACCAGTGGAGCTTATTTTGGGGCCCACCAGTGGAGTTTTGGTTTTTGGGGCCCACCAGTGGAGTTTATTCTGGGGGGGGGGGGGGGGGCCCCAGAAAGGAGATTTATTCTTTGTCCCTCAGTGGAGTTTAATTTCCCGGGGCCAAAAGTGGAGTTGTTTTTTGGGGGGCCCCCCGGGGAGTTATTTTTTGGGGGCAACCCCGTGGAGATGATTCCTTTTAACCCACCCGTGGGTTGATTCCTGGGGCCCCCAAATGGAGATTTTTTGGGGAAAAAAATGGGTTGATTCCTTGGGACCCCCAGTGGAGGGTTTATTCTTGGGGGGCCCCAGTGAGTTGTTTTTTGGGGGGGAAAAATTGGAGTTGATTTTTGGGACCCACAGTGGAGTGATTCTTTGTCCCAAACCCTGGGGGATGAATTCCCGGGGCCCAGCAGTGGAGTTGATTCTTGGGGGCCAACCCGTGGAAATTTTTTTTGGGCTCCCACCCGGGGAGTGGTTTTTTTTGGGGCCCAAGTGGGATGATTCCTGGTGCCCCCCATGGAGTGGTTTTTTGGGGCCCCCAGAGGGTTGGTTCTTTGGGGGTCCAAAAATGGAGCTAAATTTTTGGGGGCCCCCCAGTGGGGTTTGGGTTTTTGGGGCCAACAGTGGAGTTTTTTTGCTTGGGGCCCACCAATTTGGGTTGATTCTTGGGCCCCCCCAAAAGGAGTTGATTCCTTTGGGGAAACCATGGGAGTTTTTTTTGGGGGCCCCAGTGGAGGTTTTATTTTTGGGGGCCCCCAGTTTGGAGTTGATTTTTGGGGCCCCCCCCCCCCCCCCCCCCCCCAACCAATGGGAGTTGATTCTTGGGGCCCCCCAGTGGGGGATGATTCTTGGGGTCACCAATGGGATGATTTTTGGGGGCCCCCAGTGAAGGGGTTTACTCCCCCAGGGCCCCAGTGGGGTTGATTCTTTGGGGGCCACCAAATGGAGTGGGTTTTTTGGGGCCACCGTAGAGGTTTAAATTTTTTGGGCCCACCAGTGGGCTGTTTTTTGGGTCCCCCAAATTGGGGGTTGATTCTTTGCATCCAAAAGTGGGGTTGATTCTTGGGGCCCAAACCCGGGGGAGTTGATTCTTGGGGGCCCACAGTGGAGTTAATGCTTGGAGCCCCCCCAGTGGAGTTTTAATTTTTTTTTATTCCACCAGTGGAGGTGATTCTTGGAGGCCACCAGTGGAGTTGATTCTTGGGGCCACCAGTAGAGTTGATTCTTGGAGCCACCAGTGGAGTTGATTCTTGGGGCCACCAGTGGAGTTGATTCTTGGGGCCCACCCTACTGTTACTTTACATGCCTTTTGTTTTCTACCTCTCTCTGCAAGAATCTGACTTTGGGATCCTCTATAAGCCGTGCTCGGTTACTCACTCCTTCTGTTTCCTCAGCTTAGTGGCGACTCTGCCTTAAGCTAAAGATCTGAGCAATGTGACGAGGACGAGCTGCAGGGGTTTCGCCGTCTTCATTTTCATTTGACTTTAAAAAATTCTGTACTGAGCCGAAAAATCATCTATTTCAGCATCTGACTGGTTGGAAACATGATGACCCCCATGTAGTTTCCCAGGGACAGGAGTTTGAGGGATATATTCGGTAAATGTTCCTATATCCGCTCTATCTTAGGATAGTGGATTCCATTATTCCGGGGATTTGTTGCTTCAGATTTAGTATCTTTAACATGAACATCCGGGCTCAGGGCGAGGAATCCAGCGGACGCAGATACGTTGTGTAAGGAGACATATGTGCGGTGCAGACGTTGCGCTCAAGTGTCCTGACAATACAGTTCCTTGTAGTATAATGTTGTACCGTGTTAGCCATAGAAAGTAGTAGAATAGTGAAACAATCAGGCGATACTCAGTTACTCAGTTACCTCTAAAAGGTATCGCCTGACTTTTTCACTATTCTAATACAGTTCCTTGTCAGCCGCTCACATCAATCTCTGAGAAATGCAGGAGGGAGTCTAGAATAACAGACTTCGGCCATTCCTCCTCCACTTCTACAAGAAGCCCGGTCCTGAGGCATTCACAGGAAAACAAACCATCCCCCAGATACATTCTTCGTCAATGTCACAAAATCACATTTGTTGGTGTCGTATGTGCGTCCTGTCCGGGAGCGATTGTTATCAACTAACCAACAAGGATCATGGAGATCAGAATCGGACTCCATAGAACAGAGTGGAGAGTCGTGCGCAAGCTTGACCGGCTTCAGATTCTGAGCCGACACTTCCGAGGGCCCATTCTTGAGATAGGTGAAGCTTACACTTATCAGGCTCTGATGGCCTATCCTAGCGATACATTATCAAAGTGAAAGATGGGAACACCCCTTTAAGGACTCTGCTCTCTCTTGGTTTTCTTCCTACCTCACTAACCACTTGCTCAGCTTATGATTTGCCAGTTCCTCAGGGAAAAGTCCTAGGTCCCCTCCTCTTGCTGTTGGGGTTCTTCAGGGATCAGTTCTAGATCTGCTCCTCTTGCTGTTGGGGTTCCTCAGGGCTCAGTCCTAGGTCCCCTCCTCTTGCTGTTGCGGTTCTTCAGGGATCAGTTCTAGATCCGCTGCTCTTGCTGTTGTGGCTCCTCAGGGATCAGTCCTTGGTCCTCTCCTCTTGCTGTTGGGGTTCCTCATGGATCAGTCTTAGGTCCCCTCCTCTTGTTGTTGGGGTTCCTCATGGATCAGTCATAGTTCCCCTCCTCTTGTTGTTTGGGCACCTCAGGGATCAGTCCTAGGTCCCCCCCTCTTGTAATTGGGTTTCCTCTGGGATCATTCATTGGTCCTTTTCTTCTTGCTGTTGGGGTTCCTCATGGATCAGTCCTAGGTCCGCTCCTCTTGCTGTTGGGGTTCCTCAGGGATCAGTCCTAGGTCCCCTCACCTTGCTGTTGGGGTTCCTCAGGGATCAGTCCTTGGTCCTCTTCATCTTGCTGTTAGGGTTCTTCAGGGATCAGTCTTAGGTCCCCTCCTCTTGTTGTTGGGGTTCTTCAGGGATCAGTCCTATGTCCCTGCCTCTTGCAATTGGGTTTCCTCTGGGATCATTCATTGGTCCTCTTCTTCCTGCTGTTGGGGTTTCCAGTGATCAGTCCTAATTTCCTCTTTTTGTAGTTTCTTCTCCTCAGCGATCAGTCCTAGATCCCCTCCCCTTATTGTTCGGGTTCCTAAGGCATCTGTCCTTGGTCCTCTTCCTCTAGTTGTTGGGTTTCCACGGGGATCGGTCCTTGATCCTCTCCTCTTGCTGTTGAAGCTTCTCAGGGATTGGTCCTTGGTCCTCTCCTCTTGCTGTTGTGGCTCCTTAGGGATTGGTCCTAGTTTCCTCATTTTGTTGTTTCTTCTCCTCAGCAATCAGTCCTAGGTCTCCTCCTTTTGTTGCTGGGTTTCCTCAGGGATCAGTCGTAGGTCCCCTTCGCTTGTTGTTGGGTTTACTCAGTGATCAGTCCTAGGTTCTCTCCGTTTCCAATTGGGTTTCCTCAGGAATCATTCATTGGTTCGCTTTGTCTTGGTATTGGGGTTAATGAGAGAGCAATCCTAGTTTGCTCTTTTTGTTATTTCTTCTCAGAGATCAGTCCTAGGTCCCCTCCGCTTGTTATTAGGGTTCCTTAGGCATCAGCTCTTGACCTATTCCTCTTGCTGTTGGGGTCTTCAGGGATCATTCCTTGGTCCCCTCCTCTTGCTTTTGTGGTTCCTCATGGATCGGTCCTTGGTCCTCTCCTCTTTCTGTTAGGGTTCCTCAAGCATCAGTCCTTGTTCCTTATCCTCTTGGGTTTACTCAGAGATCTGTACTAGTTCCCCTCCTGTTGTTGTTGGGTTTCCTCAGGGATCAGTCCTAGGTACTCTCTGCTTGTTGTTAGGGTTCCTCAGGCATCAGTCCTTGGTCCTCTTCCTCTTGCGGTTCCTCAGGCATCAGTCCTTGGTCCTCTTCCTTTTGCGGTTCCTCAGGCATCAGTCCTAGGTCTTCTCCACTTGTTAGGGTTTCTCAGACATCAGTCCTTGGTCCTCTTCCTCTTCCGGTTCCTCAGGCATCAGTCCTTGGTCTTGTTCCTTTTGTGGTTCCTCAGGCATCAGTCCTTGGACTTCTTCCTCATGCGCATCCGAAGAGATCTGTCCTAGGTCTTCTGCGTGTTGTGGTTCCACAGGGATCAGTCCTTGGTCTTCTTCCTCTTGCGGTTCCTCAGACATAAGTCCTTGGTCTTCTTCCTCTTGCGGTTCCTCAGGCATCAGTCCTTGGTCCTCTTCCTTTTGCGAGTCCACTGGCATCAGTCCAAGGTCTTCTCCACTTGTTAGGGTTTCTCAGACATCAGTCCTTGGTCCTCTGCCTCTTGCGTTTCCTCAGGCATCAGTCCTTGGACTTCTTTCTCTTGCGGTTCCTCAGACATCAGTCCTTGGTCTTCTTCCTCTTGCAGTTCCTCAGGCATCACTCCTAGGTCCTCTTCCGGGTCCTCAGGGATCAGAACTTGATCGTCTTCCTCTTGCGGTTCCTCAGGCATCAGTCCTTGGTCCTCTTCCTCTTGTTGGGTTTCCTCAGGGATCAGTACTTGGTCCTCTTCCTCTTGTTGGTGGGTGTCCTCAGGGATCAGTACTTGTTCCTCTTCCTCTTGTTGTTGGGTGTCCTCAGGGATCAATCCTAAGTTCTCTCCTTTTTTCTCACTACACAGGCCCTATTGGACCAACTATTGGCAGATCTTGTTTCCAGAGCCCAAATTAAACATCTCTTCCCAGGACTTCCCCTTTTACTACTACATCACCCCAGTGACTGCCTACCTGCTGTATCTGACATTGTGTCCTCTCTCTGTCTTATTGTTCTTCAGTGAGAAAAACAAAGTAACAATCTTGCAGATGTGATGCCTTAAAAGGTACCTGACATGTAGAAGGTCTCGTATCTGCTAGACTGCTACTTACCAAACTGCACATCCCAAACTTTCCTCTGTCAGTCGGTGGACCTCTTATGTTTCTATTATGCATTAACCTTTCTAACCTGATATTTCCATTTTGGTGTTTGGTTGGACTAGAACACCCGGACACCACATCTGCTGGGCTTTTATCTGACACTTTCATGTCGATACTCTTTCCCTTATTCCCTGTATTTAATCATTTGCATCCTGTCACCTTCTTCTCATGTACAAATCCATTACTAATCAGACCTATCCTCTCTAATCTGTCCTAAATGCACCAGACAGTGCCTAAAACACAGAGGTCTCTACCCTGTAAAGACACTACAACAATAACCCTACACTGCCTCTATCTCCTCATAGATTGTAAGCTCTTGTGATCAAGGCCCTCACTCCTCTTGTGTCCTCTATCTCCTCATAGATTGTAAGCTCTTGTGATCAGGGCCCTCACTCCTCTTGTGTCCTCTATCTCTTCATAGATTGTAAGCTCTTGTGATCAGGGCCCTCACTCCTCTTGTGTCCTCTATCTCCTCATAGATTGTAAGCTCTTGTGATCAGGGCCCTCACTCCTCTTGTGTCCTATATCTCCTCATAGATTGTAAGCTCTTGTGATCAGGACCCTCACTCCTCTTGTGTCCTCTCTCTCCTCATAGATTGTAAGCTCTTGTGATCAGGGCCCTCACTTCTCTTGTGTCCTCCTCTATCTCCTCATAGATTGTAAGCTCTTGTGATCAGGACCCTCACTCCTCTTGTGTCCTCTATCTCCTCATAGATTGTAAGCTCTTGTGATCAGGGCCCTCACTCCTCTTGTGTCCCCTCTATCTCCTCATAGATTGTAAGCTCTTGTGATCAGGACCCTCACTCCTCTTGTGTCCTCTATCTCCTCATAGATTGTAAGCTCTTGTGATCAGGGTCCTCACTCCTCTTGTGTCCTCTATCTCCTCATAGATTGTAAGCTCTTGTGATCAGGACCCTCACTCCTCTTGTGTCCTCTATCTCCTCATAGATTGTAAGCTCTTGTGATCAGGACCCTCACTCCTCTTGTGTCCTTTATCTCCTCATAGATTGTAAGCTCTTGTGATCAGGTCCCTCACTCCTCTTGTGTCCTCTATCTCCTCATAGATTGTAAGCTCTTGTGCTCAGGGCTCTCACTCCTCTTTTCCCCTCTATCTCCTCATAGTTTGTAAGCTCTAGTGCTCGGGGCCCTCACTCCTCTTGTGTCCTCTATCTCCTCATAGATTGTAAGCTCTAGTGCTCGGGGCCCTCACTCCTCTTGTGTCCTCTATCTCCTCATAGATTGTAAGCTCTTGTGTTCAGGACCCTCACTCATTTTGTGTCCTTTATCTCCTCATAGATTGTAAGATCTTGTGTTCAGGGCTCTCACTCCTCTTGGTCTCCTATCGACTCATAGATTGTAAGCTCTTGTGCTCAGGGTCCTCACTCCTCTTGTGTCCTCTATCTCCTCATAGATTGTAAGCTCTTGTGATCAGGACCCTCACTCATCTTGTGTCCTTTATCTCCTCATAGATTGTAAGCTCTTGTGATCAGGGCCCTCACTCCTCTTGTGTCCTCCTCTATCTCCTCATAGATTGTAAGCTCTTGTGATCAGGGCCCTCACTCCTCTTGTGTCCTCTATATCTCCTCATAGATTGTAAGCTCTTGTGATCAGGACCCTCACTCCTCTTGTATCCTCTATATCTCCTCATAGATTGTAAGCTCTTGTGATCAGGACCCTCACTCCTCTTGTATCCTCTATATCTCCACATAGATTGTAAGCTCTTGTGATCAGGACCCTCACTCTTCTTGTGTCCTCTCTCTCCTCATAGATTGTAAGCTCTTGTGATCGGGGCCCTCACTCCTCTTGTGCTTATGTGTGCATGTTCCTTTTTCACTGCTATATGCCATCTATATATTCCTTTTCCAATTTTTTTTTCTCATTTTTATTTTTTGTTTTATATTTTTATTTATTCTTTTATTTTTTTGTTTATTATTATCTTTAAATAGTAGCATTATGTATTATTTATTAATTTCTTTGGGCATTGAAAAGTGAGGAGTCACTTCGGGTCTGTGGGACTGTATACCAGTAGTCCAGGGGTTGTGACATTAATGTGTTATGATCTTTGGTCTCTTTTGGGGTATATATGAGCTGCAATTCATTATAGCGTTCAGCTATTGGTTTTGTGGTTCATTGAACTGGCATTGTCCATTCACCTGAGTGGGATGTACGCTGCATAGTTCCCCCATCAATTCAGTCGTCCATGACCCTGCTTGTGCCAATTTAATGATGAATCGTTATATACGTATTTATTATTTCATTTTATTATTTCGTTTCTTATCTTTCTTGCTTTCTGCGGCAGCCCTGTGTGATGTTTTACATTACATATGGGCTGTATCGCTGGCTGCCCTTCTTTAAGATGGCGTTTGCATTGAGAATGTGATCTCCGCGCATGCGCGGGTTGCGGCGGATTCCACTTTGCACTCGCGCGATGCCGGAGATTCTGACATGTGCACTAGCACCTGGCAGACGCTGAGACATATGACCATATTCCATGAGGCGTTGTTTACTTCTGGTGAAAGGAGGAGCTCATTCTGCCCCTTATGTATGTTATATTCTGTTTATAATCTATTTTTATGCACTGATCACTGAGCACTTATGTTTAATGAAGTTGGTATATTATGTATTGCACTTGATATGATATATTTATGATTGGAAATTATATATACACATGTTGGATTGTCACTTATTATATGTATTATGTTTTACACTGTTTCACATATTCATGAATGTAATTAGCATATGTATGAGCACTGATCTATAAAATAAGAGGTTTGCCACTCCTATATTGCTTGAGAAAGGCTCTGTGTGAGCCGAAACGTTGCCCTGTGGACATGAAATAAAGCACTAAGTATTTTTTTTCATTTTTAATCCGTGAGTGCGAGCTATTTTCCTGTTTTTGTTTTGGAGTCCGTGACGGGACTTGGATTAACTTGCACCCATTTTTTGATGCTTATGGGTAGGTGCTGCCTATTTTTCCCTTTTTTATATATATATATATAGTGGCAGAGCTTCAGGTCCCATGTCTCTGCCAAGGATTTGTATACAGAAGGAGACCTGTGAGTAACGTCCTACTGGGAAAGCTGTCAGATTTGTATCAGTAACCATAGGATACTGACATTCAGTAGTCTTAGTATATCTGCTCAGCAACTACATCTGAGCTGACTCTTCTTGAATGACTATAGTGATGGGTGGAAGGTCATTCCCATGTTCCAGGCCAGGTCTTACAGGTCTATTAAAAGCTGGGGGGGTATGTTGCTGCCGAGAGTTTGTAGCAAAAAGCAGAGCTGAGGAGAAGGCTGTAAACCCCAGGCTTGAGGGAAAGCTGTGTGATTTATTGTTTTGTGGTGCTGGGAATTAGGCCCAGACCACTGTTAGAGACACGGACTCTCTACGTATGTAACTCATGGCCGGACGGCCAAGGATTTTGTTTGTATTTTGTTTCCTGTTCTTAACCTGATGAGGAAATAAAGCTGATTGAGTCCAGTGTTATCAGAGTGACATATGTGTGCCATTAACCGTTTATCAAATGCAGCGATCTGTGAGCTAAGTGACCCCCAAGACTGTCCAGCTGGACAAGAGTGAGTGCTCAAATATATATATGTTGCAAAACAGTATGCAATAATGGCTCTCCTATATCCTATGGCAGGATGTAATAGGAGTTGTAACGTGGCAGCCATGGAGGCTTTCATTGGTCTCCAGGCTGCCATGACAACTGTTCGTCACCTCACAATCTTTTTTTCGTGGAGGAGGTGTGAGAAATATTACAAAAGTCAACCCCCCTCCCACCAGCTCATGTAACTTTCACCCAAATTCCCTCTCAGTCATATTGCATGATTCAGAACTTCACCTAAGCTCCTGCACTGTTCACCACAGTTAACTTCAAGGACCATGGCGTGTGCAATTTCACACCTGCTGGGAGACACCATTGAGAGCTGGGCACCATCCTGGCAGGGGATCAGGCCATAAAGCCAGACACAATAGCATTCCGTAGCCATTAAGGCAATGCAGCGTTATGCCCACTTTATGTCATAACCGTGCTTCACAGGCACCCCCCCGATTTCATATTTTTAGATATGAAACCGCCCCACACGCTGTCACGACCTCATTTGTAGGACCCACGGTCATGGAGAAATGGGAAACTGGTACCAGGAACAGAGCAGCGACCCAGTGTTTGGTACCCAATCGTAGCTTGGACCCACCTTCTTCTGATAGTACCAGGAGCAGGAACCTGCGGCATTGCCCTGCCGAGATACAGTCCATTTCATGTCCGAAGCTAGGAACAGCATGGCCCTGGAGGGGAGGCGCGTGTGGACCGTCCCAGAGGTGTGACAAGGTATGATAGGAAGGGGACGTGGGATGTCCCTGTACATTTAAAAGTGAAGGTCCAGGGATGTCTCTATTGGAAGGGGGGTACATGCACCAGCAAGCCAGGAGCTTCCACCTAGGACCAGCAGGCCACATTGCCACCCCCATGTGTGCCCTACATCAAGCTAACTTATGGTAACTCGACACATCTTGCCGCTTCTTTTGTCTGTGCCCATATCCTATCTGTATTTGCACCTCTGACCAGTATATGTTTAGCTGTATTCCCTACGTCTGTATTGTTTGTCTAGTGCGCTCATAAAACGATTAAATAAATCAACTCTGATCCTGAGGGGTCTGTTGTCTTGATCACCGATCTCACATGTCCGTTTTCTCGGTCTCAAATATATCCCTACCTAAGGCAGGTTCCTGGCCTGGTTATGGGCCTGTAACAGACCCGGCTTATAACTAACGAGGAACTAGTGGCAGTCTACCGGGCTGGCAGAGTTCTGTGTCACCGGTGCGGGTAAACAGATCTCTCCCAGCCTTTCAGGGTTGTGGGCGAGTGCGGTATCCTCTTGCACTCTCTGGGTCTTCCTGTGCCCATGTGCATAGGGGTTAACAGTGAAACTGTATCCAGCTGACCTTGCGTACTACTAGGGGGGAGCACAACATCACGAATACACCCCAAGTCAGGCTGTCGACCCACGAGTGGGCAAAGGTCTTCCTGGCAGGGAGTAATTGGGCAAAGATGCTGCGGCCGCAATTACTGTGGCATCTAAACAATTGTGGCAGGACCCGACTGCAATATTCAGCCGTTTCCTGACACATTTGGGCCAGTGTCAGCTAGTGAACTCCCCCTCAAACTCCCTTATCAGCAAATGTTAAGGTAAGTTTTAGAACTTTGTCCCATCCCTCTCTTATTCCTATTGGAAATGCATAACTACCTTAACAACTGGGTTTTAACATTCTCCTTGTGATAGGGGCACACTAACACTGCCCAATCACTGCTGATAGAGTGAGACTGGGAAAGATAACACCCTACATCTACCCCATAACTGTCTGAAGCCCTCAACTTGGGACATGGCGTGCCCACTTCCCATTGGTGATGATGTCTGAGCTCCACAAGGCACATTTTAGCTTCCTAAAAGCACTCATGGAGAGGTCAGTGAAGTTTTGGTCTCCCAGGTCAGAAACTTTTTAGTTTGGGAACTCGGTATGGAAGATGTGTAGGTACTGAAGTAGCAGATTGTTTTTAGGTACAGTAAGAAACATATGATCCCTACATGTCTGTTAGGAAATGCAGTAATCCTCCGGATATTTCATCTTCTCCTCCTTACTAGATCAGATGAGAGAGTTACTATGCAACTGCCTCAAATAACTCTCATGACTGATCAGCTGACCATGCACACATGTGGTTGATTCCTAGCCCAGTATAAAGCTGAGTATCACTTGGCCGCTGGCGCAGAGTATACTGTAAGCTGAGAGCTTAGAGCCTTGTGATCTGCTTCTGTTTCTAGTATGTATGTAGTTTTGTTATGTCCTGTTCTGGTTTAGTTTTCTGAGCCCTATGAGTCAGAGCCCTATTTGTCTTTAGTTTTCTGGTTGCTTTAGTTTATCAGTGTCTTTTTTCGTATGGTATTTCCGTACTGTGTTGCTTAGGGTCAGCATGTCTGAGGGACATTGGTAGGGATATCGTCAGAAATTGAATCGACCAAAGGTTCTGGTGTTAGGGACAGTACTAGGGGCAGATTTTTAGGCTAAATAAGGGAAAATGAGTCTTTAGGGTCAAGTATTGTTTTTGACTTCTGGATCCAAGTCATTTACCATTTCATCTCCAACTGTTCCCTTGTTATCATCTGTCTTGCTGTCCATTAAATAATGGTAAGTCTTTGCTTTTATTTTTGGTACACCATTTGTATATCACTTGCATGCGACTACTGGTTGGATTAATTCTATTATTCGAATCTGAGTTCAGTTTGCAATTCATGTCATCCAACCTCGTTACTTTATGTAGGAAATCTGTGCTGCCGATAAGACACAGCAGAGAGTGATGTCACCATCCCGACCACTGCTACAGCAGAGAGAGGTGATCGGTAACCTAGTGAAGCTTGTGTACACAAGAAGGCGATAAGAACCGCTCAAACTCTAAAGAGAAGCAAAATCAGAACAGCAATGTATTGATAATAGTCTTTATTTACCTTTGCTACATGTTTAAAGCCAATCATTGGGGTGAGGGTGCCCGTTTACGTTGAGTAGAGGGTCAAAAACTCCTAAAAAGTCTTCCCTTCAGGACGGCAGGAGGCTCCCAGTGGAAAGATTCCCAACAGATGGCTGTAAGGGGACAATTTAATGACCTTGCTATGTGTCCAATGGATGATAATGCAGTATTTTCTGACAATCATTCGCCCTCTGTCATCCTCTATAGCTTATGGGTTATAAGTCCCTAAAATGGAATAAACAATAATGTCCTAAAAAGAATATAAAATAGTGTAAAAATCTGAAATGATGAAGAGTTGTGTCAGTATTAATGAAGACTGGGTAAGACAATGAGATGAATGGAGCCAGAAGATGTCTGGGGGTACATGGAGAACGTGAGCATTGCTATGGGAATCTGCCAATATGCTAAGTGTACTTTGCGGAAACCCTGTAAAAGCTCAAACAAACAGCAGCTGATATCCCATTAACTTAAGTAGAACGAGCGGTAAAGTCAAGACAAGTCCCAGGAGCCTCAACTGTAACTAAAGGTGAACAGAACATTAATGGTTTGCAAAGCAATCACCAGGCGGTCACCACCGGACCTCCCGAGTCTCCTCTGGTGAACAGAACATTAATGGTTTGCAGAGCACTCACCAGGCTGTGACCACCAGACCTCCTGAGCCTCCTCTGGTGAACAGAACATTAATGGTTTGCAGAGCAATCACCAGGCGGTGACCACCAGACCTCCCCAGCCTCCTATGGTGAACAGAACATTAATGGTTTGCAGAGCAATCACCAGGCGGTGACCACCGGACCTCCCGAGCCTCCTCTGGTGAACAGAACATTAATGGTTTGCAGAACAATCACCAGGCGGTGACCACCAGACCTCCCCAGCCTCCTCTGGTGAACAGAACATTAATGGTTTGCAGAGCAATCACCAGGCGGTGACCACCAGACCTCCTGACCCTCTTCTGGTGAACAGAACATTAATGGTTTGCAGAGCAATCACCAGGCGGTGACCACCAGACCTCATGAGCCCCATCAGGCCATTGCTCTCAGCTCTAACATTCCCATTGGTGAACCAGGCTAGTCATAGTCATCGAAAACTGGATGGTGTGCACGGCTCTGGTGGCCTGAGCTCGGTGATTCACTCTTCATCCCCATCTCGCACAAGCTCTTCTTCACTAATGCTCCAGTACCTGCTGTAATGCAGTAAGAGTACAGTATCTGATACAGGATATGCGGCTCCTGGATCCTGCTTTATCTTCCCATTAGAAGTAGAAGGAGGATCCAATTAGTCAACTTCAAGAATTGGCAAAAGACCATGCCAGGAAGCAGCGTCTAGGGCACGACTGGGGCAAGGTATTCTGATGCCCTCGGTAAATAAGGCACATAGGGAGACATGTATGAAGCTGGCCACGTCGGAGCGCAAGTTTTCGAGCGCTCGAACGTGAAAGCTGCGCTTCATGTATGTCGGCGCCGGAGGTGCGCTCATACATGCGGTGTAAAGTCCGCCGCGCCTCGCGAGTGTGTCAGGTGCAGTGCGGGACTTAGGCGCAGTGCGGGACTGCACCTAAGATTCGGCGCCCGACGTAGTGCGATCATACATGCCGTGTAAAGTCCACCGCGCCTCGCCAGTGTGTGAGGCGCAGTGCGGGACTGCGCCTAAGATTCGCCGTCCGAGGAGGTGCGCTCATACATGCGGTGAAAAGTTAACCGTGCCTCGCCAGTGTGTCAGGTGCAGTGCGGGACTTAGGCGCTGAAGGGACTGCGCCGAAAATGTATTCCAATTCGAGACAGGCTGGAAAACAGCGAAAAATCATTAAACATGTCCGTGCGGCATGGAGTATGAATCAAAAAATCGCTTTTATTAGGTGTAAAACATTATCTGAAAAAGAGCTCAAACCTACTAAAAAAATACATAAATTAAATCACTTTCCAAAAATCAAGAACGGCGCAACATCAGGAATTGGGATATTGGAAATTGCCGGGAAATACAGTAATTTAAATTCTGTAAGCTCTTCTTATTGGTCAGCATAAACCAGCCAATCAGAATAGGAGCGATAGTGAACCATTAAAACCTATGGAGAAGTATTGACCAATCAAATGCAAAGGCGGGACAGTTCAAAATACAGTAAAAATGCAGAAAAGAGCTGATTGGTTGAAGTAGCAGGGGCTTGGCTTTCACGGCCAATCAGAGCGCGAGCTACTTCTCCCATTGTAGTCTATGGAGAGATCGGCGCAATGCAATCTCAGCGCTCAGCTCCGTGCGGCATGGAGTATGATTAAAAAAATCATTTTGATTAAGTGTCAAACATTATCAGATAAAGAGCTGAAAACTTCTATAAAAATAAATCATTTAAATCCCTAACAACGCGTTTGTCGCCGAGACCGGCACTACATAGGGAATTGCAATAGAGAGAATCGCCGGGAAATACAGTAATTCAAATTCTGTAAGCTCTTCTCATTGGTCGGCGGAAACCAACCAATCAGAATAGGAGCGACAGTGGCCCATTATATCCTATGGAGAAGTATTGACCAATCACATGAAAAGGCGGGACAGTACAAAATACAGTAAAAAAGGCAGAAAAGAGCTGATTGGTTGAGCCCAGGCGGCAGATATGAATCCACCAATCATATGTAGTGCGTCTATTTTGAGTGGAGAAAGAAGGGCGCGATAGAAGGGCGCCCTAAAAGTTATTACTGTCTATGGGAAATAGTCTGTGATTGGCTGGGGAGAAGAGGGGCTCGTCCAGCTTAGCCAATCAGCGGCTGAGCTACCTTCTCATAGAGTTCTATGGGGAAAAGAAATGCAGAGCGAGCTCTGTTTGTGATTGGCTAAGTTAAAAGAGACGCGGGTATTTGGAACAATGGGAGAGCGAGCGACGCTCTTATGGGTTTAACATCCTGGTGTGTAACAGCCAAGGAGCCTACACGGTACTGAGGGACAGGCTGAGATGTGGTCAAGTACAGGCAATACATACAGGCAGTACTGGCGTTCAATCATCATGCGGTTCTTTAACAACTTAGATGCAGCAGACACTTTGACCGTAGCATCTAAGTGGTGGGTCCATTAGTGCTGGCTGTCATTAACAGCTGTTACCTGCCATGTATAGGAGTTCCCGGTACAGGGGAGCGCTGTGTTCTCCGTTCTGTTCTATGGGAGTTCCCAGTACAGGGGAGCGCTGTGTTCTCCTCATTCTGTTATCTATTCTTTTCTATGAGAGTTCTCAGTACAGGGGAGCGCTGTGTCCTCCATTCTGTTCTATGGGAGTTCCCAGTACAGGGGAGCGCTGTGTTCTCCATTCAGTTCTATGGGAGTTCTCAGTACGGGCGAACATTTCACTCCCCTGTACTGGGATATCCCATAAAAGAGAATGGAGAACATAGCACTATCCTGTACTGGGAGTTGTATGTAAGCGTGACCGGTTCCTCAATCTGAGCCGACACAGGAGTTAGCTGGCTGGTCCCTTATCGACTCTCTGACAATTTCATCCTGGCCAACATTTAAAGGGATTGTCCATTAAAAAAAAAAATGTAATTGGAGTCTGTGAAGTCCAAGAAAGCAAAAAATTCTAAGACTTAGCGGGCTGCCCCCGCCGCTGTCACTCCTGGTGATTCGCTCCTCCTGACACGAGAGGCTCACACTCCATTGTAAGTGAATCTGTGTTGGGATCAGAACCTGGAAGTCGAGAGAGGCGACGGCGGCGGGGACAGCTGGGTATCATTATTTTTCATGGACAACCCCTTGAAGCCCGGTCCCCAAGACGCCCTGAAAATGACAACTTGTGAGCATCAGCCCCGACCACTGTGCCGTCCGGTTTGCTGGATTATCCCACCAGAATCAGGACAGAGGGTCAGTTATGCGCTTAGGTTGGGCGCCGACACAAACTTCATTTCTGGTGGGTAAATCACGGAGAAGTTCTGACAGCAGCGGACGGACCCCATTATGGTGGTGGGGACAGTCAGACGCTGCTGGTGTCAATGCTGGGGCCCCCAGCCTCATATATTATTATGTACTGAGCATAGTGTGGACCTCGGGGGCAGAGGTGATGATCCTGGGGCTTTAGTCCTATATACTATCATGTACTGACCCTAGAGTGGACCCCGGGGGCAGAGGTTACGATCAGGGCCGGGACAAGGCATTTTGGTGCCCTAGGCAAGTACAGCCAATGGCGCCCCCCTCGCTTCCCAAAAATTGCACCCCCACAGTAATTCCTCTCGCCCCTGCACCAGGTCCCCCCCCCCCCCCGCATCAATTACTCTCTGCCCCCTGCACCAGTTACACTCTCTCCCCTGCACCAGTTACACTCTGTCCCCTGCACCAGTTACACTCTTCCCCCTGCACAAGTTACTCTCTCCCCCCTGCACAAGTTACTCCCTCACCCTGCACCAGTTACACTCTGTCCCCTGCACAAGTTACTCTCCCTCCCCCTGCACAAGTTACTCTCTCCCCCCTGCACAAGTTACTCCCTCCTCCTGCCCCAGTTACACTCTGTCCCCTGCACAAGTTTCACTCTGTCCCCTGCACCAGTTACACTCTGCCCCTGCACAAGTTACTCCCTTCCCCTGCACCAGTTACACTCTGTCCCCTGCACCAGTTACACTCTCTGTCCTTGCACCA
>JAODAL010050299.1:0-27504 GCA_025379985.1 Phyllomedusa bahiana
TTTTTTTAAAAAAACAAAAAAGGCAATATCGAAAATCCATCGATTAGAAGACAGAATAGACATAAAATCAATAAAAGGTAAATCATAGTTGAAGGTATACTCTAAATATTTGAAATGAAGTTTATTACAGGCATATATGCATGGCCCCATTCATCAATTCCTTAGTGAGGCTGCTCTGTAGGCTAGTAAAACAATGTGGTTGAGTTAAATAGCAAATTAATGACATTTCTTATATATATTTATTAAGCAATTATAGATGCAGGAACAGATTTACCTGGTTGTATATTGCATATATTCTGAAAATGTCTAAGGAATGAACCACTTTTGAAAAGAAGGGGATTCTTATGACATTTACTGCAGGCCACTCCATCTACATAGTGAACCAGCCAAGTAGTGGCTAAATTTTAATTTTGCTCATGGTGCACTATTCAAAATCATATTATATTTCATACTGTGTTTTATACAATTTCATACAAAGTTTTCACAAACTTATCAAATCACTAGCTGCAGCATTGAAATAGACTATAATTATTTACAACCCCAATTCCCAATAAGTTGGGGCATTGTGTAAAATGCAAAGAAAAAAAAAATACAATGATTTGGAAATCTCTTACAGACATATTTTATTCATAGCAGAACATATAACACATATCGGAAGTTGAAAGTTAGACATTTTTAATTTTTATGTTTAAAAAATATCTAATTTAGAAATTAATGGCAGCAAAACATCTCAAAACGTTGGGATAGGGTCATGTCTTATGCATTATGTAGCAACCCTTCTTCTTTTTACAACAGTCTGTAAACATCTGGGAAGTGAGAAGACCAGTTTTGGGAGAAGAATGTTGTCCCATTTTCTTCTAATGTAGGATTCTAGCTGCTCTGCAGTTCAGGGTCTGCTTTCCCAGATTTTTTATTTTATAAGTTGCCAAATGTTTTCTATTAGTAAAAGGTCTGGACTACAGGCAGGCCAGTTTAGCACCCGGACTCTTCTTCTGCTAAGACATGTTATTGTGATGCACGCGGTATGAGGTTTAATATTGTTTTGCTAAAATTTGCAAGGCCTTTCCCGAAAGAGACGTTGTGGGGATGGGAGCATATTTTGCACTAAAACCTCTATATACTGCTCAGTATCTCTAAGAATGTGTAAGATGCTTATGCTGTAAGCACCAATACAACTCCGTGCTATCAGAGTTGCAGGATTTGAACTGTATAGTGATAATAGGTCCCTATTTTCTTTAGTCTGTAGGACATGGCATTGGTTGATTCCATAAAGAATTTAACATATTGATCAATCTGACCAAAGAACAGACTTACATTTTGCATCAGTCCATTTTAAATAAGCTGTGGCCCAAAGAAGGTGGTGGCATTTCTGGATTGTGTTTATAGATGGCATCTTTTTTGCATGCCAAAGCTTTAACTTGCATTTGTGAACTTTGTGTCAGAGACAATGATTTCTGGAAATATTTCTGAGCCAATGCAGTAATTTGCATGACTAATTTATGCCTGTTTTAAATACAATACTACCCAAGGGCCTGTAGTTCACTGCCATCAAATATTGACCATTGGCCTTGTCTTTTGTGCACATGGATTTCTACAGATTCTCTGAATCTTTTGATGCTGTTATGTACTGAAGATGGTGGGATATTCAAAGTCTTTCCAATTTTATGGTGATAAACCATTTTTGAAATTGTTCAACAAGTTTTAGATGCAGTTTTTCACAGATTAGTGACATTGTACCATCTTTGCTTCAGAGAGGCTCTACCTTTCTAACATTCTCTTTGTATACACAGTAGTGTGACTTAGTTTGGAATTGACTCTCTTGCTGTTTTTTCATTGGTACCACTTACTTTTCCAGCCGTATGTCATCCATGCAACGAATTTAAATTAGTTAATTATTTTTAAAAAAAAAAGGAAAAACGGGGTTAAACTTAAAACTTTGAATTTTATTCTTTTTTTCTTTGAATAAAATATGTTAACAAAAATTTTTTAAAATTTCATTGCATGCGTTTCGATCAAAATTGTTTATATAATTTAATAGGGTTTACTTTTTTGTTTGTTTGTACACTCTTTTCTGACTGGTTATGAGACTGTATAGGTAAAGATAATTGCAGTTTTATGTGTTACAGCATATTTGTCCTCAAGCAAGGACTTTTATATAACACAAATAAATTGTTAATTTATTTTCTATTTGTGTTTTTTATGACATTTAACAGAAAAAGGGGGGGGGAATGTATATAAAAATATCACTTTTTTTCTATTTTGCAAGGGTTTCTTTCAAATGTACCCTTTTTTGCCATAGTTGAGCTGAAATGTTGAAAGGGTTAATAAGGGGAACTTTTATATTAAAGGGGTTGTTTAGTGAATCTTTTGCTGTACGTTGTCTATGTTCCCAAAAACCTCAGCCCTCAAGGACAACCCCCTTCCTTTCTCTTCAAAAAATTTTCTTAAAAAGACAGGACCAATGGGATAAGCCCAGAGAAAAGAAAATTTTCTCAATTTAGACAGTGTTCCATCAGGTTTTTGCCCCAAAATTTTCAGTTTTGTGTGTTTCAGTGGTTATATTACTCCTTTTGTAAATAAAAAAAGTATTTTTGAAAAGGGAAAACTTTAAATGTAAAAAGTTTGTGCTAAAAAAATCACCACACGTTACAAGAAACGGGGTCATAGGTTTGGGTGTTTCTTTTTACCATTCAAACTCATTTGTGAAACTGTGCATGTTTTTAGGCCAAAATAAAACAGGGTATGTGAACGTTTGATCAGGGTCATTTGGTTTTTTTTTTGGTTTCTTTTATTTTTTAAAAAAAGGGGGGGGAAAAACACAGTAGTTTGAAAATATTGGGACTTCCCCCAAAACCACAAACCCCATGAGGGGAAAAAAAAGTTTTTGTGTTATTATTCATACTCGAAAAGAGGCCAAGAAAAACAGGAAAAACCCAAATTGGGGGATAAAACGGGGATGTAAAAGGGGCAATAAAAAACAAAAAAAAAGCTTTACCTACTTAAAACAGGAGGGCGTTTAAAGAGGCACTAAGAAGTTGGGGAAAAAAAATAAAGTGTGTAAAATAAGGTAAAGGGACAAAGCTGGGGAGGGGGGAAAAGACATATTGCTATAGAAAGTAAAACAAACCCCCCCAAAATATTTTTTAACTATATAAATGGGAAAAAAATTTTTAAAACGGAAAATTGGGCCCTTTAAAAAATATGGGGGGAGAACAGTAGGGGCATGAGAAAAAAGAAAAAACGTATTAAAAAACCATTTTTTTTTCCACGTATTTACCGGGAGGATGCCTTCTGTTAAAAAGGAATGTGGTAAACTCCAACTTTAAAAAATTTTTGGGTCTAACCCAGGAGAAGTGCAGCTCCGTTTTTGGGGAAGTTTTAAAATTAACAATCCCCGGGGTCCAATGGCAACCCCCTGCCCCAAGGGGTTAAGGGGGTTTCAAAAAATAGGCCCCATTCTTAATTTTCGGTCTTTTTAATAACAGGGTGTGCCCCAAAGGGTTTGGGGCCCATAGCAAATTGGGTGCCATTATTCAAAAAGGGGTAAAAAAAAGTGCCAGGAAAAACTTAGGCCCAGTAAGCTAACCTCTGTTGTAGGTAAAATGTTTAAAGGTTTTTCCAGAGATGCTATCCTGGGTATCTCAGAAAATAAATTTTATACGCCGTTCCAAGGGGTCAGAAGGTCGGCCTGTCAGACTAAATCTCATAGCTTTTTAGGGAAGTCAGTGCTAACGGATCGGGGTGAGGCCGGGGGATGTCTATATCTAGTTTTTTCTAAAGCTTTGATACGGTGCCACATAAAAGGGTTTGGAAAAATAAAATGAGAATGTTGGACTAGGGAAAAAATGTGTGCAAGGGGGTAAGTAACTGGCTCACGATAGAAAAAAAAAGGGTAGTAATTAACGGTCATACTCAGACTGGATCCCGGGTTCAGGGGGGTAACCCAAAGGGTCAGTATTGGGCCCTATCCTCTTTAACATTTTTTTTTTGTCTTAAACGGGGGAAATAACAGTAGAAATCGATTTTGCAGACATACTAAGCTCTGTAAAGTAATCAACACAATAGAGGATAAATGTTATTAAAAAGGGATCTGATAAGTTGGAGGGGCCCGGGGGCAGGGAAATGGCAGAGAGGTTTAACATGATAAATGCAAAAGGGTTATGCACATGGGTAAGAGAAATCCATTACATGTTACATGTTTTAAAAGGAAAAAAACTGGGTAAAAAAATGACATGGGAAGGCTTGGGGGAATCCTGGTGGACCCGCAAACTTAATTGTAGCAGCCATGTCAGGGAGCAGCAGCCAAAGCAAATAGGATCAGGGGTGCATTAAAAAAGGGGGGATTGATGCACATGATAAAACATAAACCCATTATACAAGTCACTGGTTAGACCCCAAAAGGAATATTGTGTACAGTTTTGGGCCCAGTGCACAGGAAAAGACATTGTAGAGCTTGAACAGGTACAAAGGGGGGGCAACAAAAAAAATAAAAGGAAAGGGTGGATACAGTAACAGAAAAAATGGCAAGATTTTGGGTTAAAATTGGTTTAGAGAAAAGAAAAAGGGTTCGGGGGGGGGGCATAATAATAGTTTTTAAAAACATCAAAAAGGGCAAATAGAGATCTTCCCCAAGATTTATTTATAAAAAAGGGCTGTATCTAGACAAGGGGGCATCCTTTAGTTTGAGGAACGGAAAGTTTCTACATAAAATAGAAAGGGATTCTTTTTTCTGTAAGGAGCAGTGAGACTATGGAATTCCTGCCAGAGGGATGGTCATGGTGAATTCAAAAAACCCAGTTCAAAAAGGGTTTTAATCATTTCTGGAGCGTAATTAAAAAACAAGTTAAGTGATAGGGTTCAGGAGGGGTCTTTTATCCCCGGGATTTTTTTTGATTGCCAATTGGAGTCAGGAAGGAATTTTTTTCCCTAAAATGAGGGGAAAAGGGTTTTTCCTCATTGGGGGTTTTTGCCTTCCTCTGGATCAAAACCTTTGCACAACAGGCTAACTTGATGGGCGAATTTTCTTTTTTTAGCCTTACAAACTATGAAACTAGAAAAAATTGAAAGCAAAAATTTCTGCCGGGGTATGTAAAAATTTTTAGCACAAGTGTAATAATTTTGCATTATATATACGTTGACATTTCATTTTTTTTCAAGACAAAGGGGGCTCGTATTGAAGCAACGCCCCCGGCGTTCCCCCCATGTGAACGCGCCTGTGTTCGGCATAGGGCACAGGAGAATCTCATGCAATTGTTTTAAAACCCCTTTTTTTGGGCCCCTTAAAGCGCTTGTAACCGGGGTGTAAAATCCGTGTGGGGAAAAAGCCTTAAAAAAAAGCCCTGAATAGGATTCTGTCTTTGGTGTTCTTTGAACATATGTGTCGTGTAGGGTCCCTACAGTCCCCACACTAGACATAACACAGTGTATCAGTATTCTGCATTAGTATTTTAGTCTGAACAACAGTACTTCATGTGAAAAAAAACTGATCTCTCACGGTAGTAATTACATGTATTTTTTTTTTATTTCGGCAATTTTTTTTAGACTTTAAAAGCGTCAGTTTTAAAGGGCATTTGTGCAAGATCCCTGAGCTTGTGCAACTCTGGACCTTTTCAAAATAAAATACCATGATAGCTGATACAACACAAAGGATTTAGTGCCAGTAATATGGAATGACTTTAAATATATAAAGTAATGTAAAATACAACACAGCAAACCAAATAAATATACAAATAAACCTATTAATGCTACTCAAGTACATTAGAGTTATTTTACTTTGGTCCAAAAGCCTCTGGAAAAAAAAATTTTGGTATTTTTTTTTTTAATTAGGAAATAAATTCATTTATTTGCAATCGCGGCTCTAATTTTTTCTCAAAAACCTGACACGTGCGGATGTATTTTTTTTTATGTCTGTTTTTTCTATGTCTTTCTTTTACCAACAACTAACAACTTAAAAAAGAGAGAAAAGAGAATAAGGCTGAGCTATGATGCTGCAAACAACCTGTGCACTGATGTAGTGCTTTTTTTTTTTTTAAAAAACCATTTTTTTTGTAATCTGTTACAATCTTTTAATGAAGACAAAATTTTAGCAGTTTACACCAGTATCAGATTTTTTTTTTAATGCCAATTACCATAACCCATAAAAAATTTTAATTGGGTTTTAGTATAATTTTTGGGGGGGAGGGGAAAACTGGTGTATCATTTAAAACAGTTCACCAATGTCTCTCTTTGTTTGCCACATTTATTAATAAGGCAGATACCCTTTCATGAATGTAGCAGTAGCTAATAAAAATGGGTTATCAAACCTGGCAGCTACTTTTCTTGTAAATCCCATCCATTTTTTCCTAACACATTTACACATGTTGAAAAAAGTGGCACAAGGGCTTTTTAATTATGACATTTGGCTCGGTTAGCATATTTCTCTATGTATTTATGACAGTTAACTGCTGCACATTTATTAACACATTTACCCCATTGTATCTGTGTGAATAACAAGAGATCTATCAAATTTGAAAGCTAATTTTTGAAGATCTAACAAAAAACAAAAAATATTTTTTTCCTTAAAAATATACAAACAAAAGAACCTTGTGTACACTATTCAGTTTTCTTTTTAACAGATTTATAGTAATGCCTTCAAGCTAACATGTGGGTGTGCTATACAGTGAATTAGACACTTTGCATTCTTTTTGCCTCTGTGTAGTGTTTTAATTAAGAATAAATACAACGCTGAATATTTTGTGCTATATAAAATGTTTACTAGCTTATAAAAAGACAACTAATAGCAAAGCTTTAAGACTATATTTTAAATTTCAATATCTGAGATAAGTTAATCTAAAATGATAGAAAAGATATGGGTACAAGTGACTCTTAACAATGATGTTTGTAGGCGTTTGGACTCAGCAACAGTAACAGCCTTACAAGCAGCATATAAATAGCATTTCCTGCTTAAACAATTAAAGGGGTATTCCAATCTTTTAAAGTGATGGCATATCCCTAGGAACTTATTTTCTGTTCCTTGTCGGTCTGACCTCTGGGACCTCTATCAAAAATGAGAATGTAGGGGCCACAGCACTGATTCAGTGTTGTGATCCCTTCATGATCTATAGCTGCACTACAGCCCCTAAAGCATGAAGCTGGCTGAATGTCCCTGCGTAGCAGAGTGGCTGGAGTAATGTTGTGCAGGAAAAATATTCAATGTTAGTGGGGGTTCCAGAGATCTGACCACCAATAATTATTAAGTGATGGTTTATCCTAGTGACATGCTATCACTCTGCGAGATGGGGAATGAACCTTTAAGTAATACAAACTCAGACTTTTTTTTGCATTCTCCCTCGATTTTTATTTGAAATACTAAAAGGTAAGTGCGTATAAATAAATCAGGATTAAAGATAAAAACTAAAACTATAGTATTATGTGGAAACAGAAAACCATCTTGTTACAACTGCATATACCATTGTATACCTGTGATTTTTTTCTGCTGAGGCTAAAAGTAAGTTTCTTTGAAAGTGAGTTTTAATAACACCCTTGAAAAGGATTGTATTGGATATTTGTTTTACTATTTCTTTCCTGTTAGATTAAATGTTCCATTAAAACATTCTCTTAGTAAGACCTAGGGTGAAAAAAAACATACAGACAGAGAAAAAAATATATTAGACAGTTGTAATTTGGTCAACCACTCTGGTGCTATCTAGGTCCACCATTTCAACACATTCTATTTCTTCACAATTCTCCTGTGTCTTTTTTTCTTTCCTCTTCTTCTTTGAAGGTGGTACAAAAGTAAGCATAACTGGTAAAATGGCAAAGCAATGAAAGAACGTGACAAATGCTATTAAAAACAAGCACCTGAACAGTGTACGGGTCAGATTTGAAGGCACAGCTGCAAGAGGAATCAGACCAACAATATAGCAGAGGTAACTCTGTAAAATAGCTACCCCATGCACTTCCAGGGCATTTTTTACCCATTTAGTTCTTGTGAAATCCTTGCCCAGAACAAATGTGGATAACATTGGAGCACAATTGTCAATTGTGTAATTAATTCCATAGATAAGACAAAGAACTGATATACAGTCCAATTCAACCTTCCATAAAGTCATGAATCCAATGACTCCAAATTCCACAGAGGCCACAGTTAGCGTAATCCAGACATTGATGATAGAACTTGCAACAAGAAATGCGGAGAAAAACAGCAGGAACAAAGCACTTATGCAGGAGTTCTGCAATGGAGCTCCCACTGAAGAAGCATATCTATCCATGTAGACAAAGGATGGATTGAAGACGATGAATTTTACTTTGGAGGTTAGAGAAAGTTTCCTTAAAGTTTCAAGGAGATCATAAAGTTCTTCCCTGTTTGTTTCCATGGTCTTGGCAATCAAGAACATCCTAGAGGCCACCACATCAACTTCATTGTTGTATTTTTTAGGTATGATAATGTCTTCAGAAAAATGTGCATACCGAGGGTTTTTAAGGAAAGAATACCGTAGTATATCTGTGAAGTTCTTTTTGGGTAATCCAGTAGACATGTTAAGTTTTCTGAGATAACTTAAGTAGCTTTCAAACCAGGATATTCTCACAAAGCCTTTTGTGTACTCAAGAACATCTTCCTGAACACTTGTATTCCAGTATTCGATAGACTCATAGATGTAAAAGCCTATGACTGGACTATAGTTGCTAAAATACTTTTGCTGAATGGTTGTGTAAGTTATGGTTCGTGTCTCAGTTGCTACAATGTTACTCAGATCAGACCCTTCATTGACCTGCAGGTAGCCCATTAAGGCAAAGGAAATATAAACAAGGTAAAAGAGAACTACAAAAGGTTTTACATATGTATTTGTTATCCAGTCACAGTAATAGCGTCTGAGGAAGCAAACCAAAAGATGACTTTCATAAGAATTTGTTTCTTCGGAATCTGCTGTGTCTTCACTAAATTTTGCTGTCATAAGAAACCTGTACCACAATGACTTGACCTGTAGGATTTCAGGCTTTGGCACCTTTCTGCAGAAAATACTATGCTGGTAATTGTTTTCAATGTACCCAGTAAACACAAGGCTAGAGCCATAGAATGATAGTACATAGAGGTAGTTGAAGAAGATTGCTATACAGGAATTGCGACAAAATATCCTTGCAGCTTCAATGTTTGTAAATGGACTAGCGCCAATTCCAAAGGTGACTAAATACATGGCAGTGGTGAGAGAAAAGGAGAGCATGGAGTCTGCATAGACTGCTGCAGTTCTCTCTTTAACATGTTGGTCTTCTCTAGTTTTCCTCCAGGAGGATAACATTTCAAAAGTCCCGTATAATCCATGACCTTGAAAGAAGATAGAACACCACATTAAAATACATCCTTTTTACAGTTCTGGATTTCTTAGAGTACATTACTGCTTCAATATATTTATTGCAACAGTCAAAAGTCTGACATCTAGAAAACATAATTCACATATGCCATTTAATTTAATGTGAAAGTTAGTTTAATTTCTCTATTACATTTCTATATCTCATGTCTCATCTGTCTATCTATCTATCTATCTATCTATCTATCTATCTATCTATCTATCTATCTATCTATCTATCTATCTATCTCTTTGACCCATAGTCATTAAATACAATGTTAGATGTGAAGAGCACAGACAAGTTTAATATTTCCCGTATAGATTATAAAAAAATGTTTTTATCATAGAAATTAGAACCCTAGTAAGCAAAAGAATAGATCAAATTGCTGTGATCCCCATTATAAAGACGGTGAGAATCTAGTGGAGCACAGAAGTCTTGTTTATTATTGTTTTCTCTGCATGGATACCAGTAGTCACAGTTATACTAGCTGTTTAATGTCCTCAACTCAGTTGCTGCTTCTGTGAGTGAGATAGAGTTAGAGGAGCAGAATTTCCTCTTTTTGCTGTGTATTTGAGACATCATATCAGCTAGCCTACACCCACTCTGCAGTTGAGTTCAGAACTGCTGACCAAGGCAGAATAAAAGCCATAGAGCAGTGTTTCTCAACTCCAGTCCTCAGGACCCACCAACAGGTCATGTGTTCTTGCTTTCCTTAGCATTGCACAGGTGATTTCATTATGCTGCACAGGTGATTTCATTATTGTCAGTGCATTCAGTGGGAGATCCTGAAAACATGACCTGTTGGTGGGTCTTGAGGACAGGAGTTGAGAAACACTGCCATAGAGGTAATGACAGTTGGTCTTGGTTCACACCTACATTGTTATTTTTCGTGCGTCATAGGAACAGAAAATAACAATGGTACCGAATCCGTTTTAGAAGCTTTCAGAAGACCCAAATGGGAATGGTCATGTCTATATCATGGGTTCCATCATTTGAACAGAAAAAATAATACTGTGTGCCTTTCTAATTTTTTCTTCATTTTTTATTAAATCTATAACAAAGGCTCCTAGCGAAACCTCTGACAAAGAAGTGAACCAGACATTGCTTTTCAAAGGTGTTGTCTGGGGAATTTTATACAGTATTTTCAGGATAGTGGTGCTGTTATAAAATAAAAAAGCATATTTTCACCCCTCTTCTCACCTCAGATCCAGCCATTTCCCACTATCTCTGCCAGGTTTCTATTTACTTCTGGCTTTTTCAAAATGAAATGTTGCCGCTTTGGCCCAATGGAATGTCACTACTTATTGACTGCAGTGGTCATGTGTTATGTTCTGACATCATCATTGAAGCTTTTATTTCCGAGTGTTGGCACATGACCACCACAGCCAATCAATGTCTGCTACGGTGATATTCTATTAGGCTGGAGCTGGAAGTAAAGGGCATTTGTGTTTGATAACACTAGCTACAAAAGTAAAGCAACAACTACTGTGTGTTTCTTACTTCTACACATTTCTTTCTCCCAGAAGTGGGAGCCTGTGTTGCAGTACAAATAATATTTATTTTTTGGTTTACTTGTATTCTGTATATTTAGTAAAAAAAAGTCAGGGGTAGTTTCTTTTATTTTAACATTCATACATTGTTAACTGGCAAAAAAATCTACACCAAAAGTCCTGTTAATGTTTGGTAATGAGGTACAGTCAAAAGGCATGAAAAAATCTGCAGCAGAACTTACAAAATTCTCAAGAATTCAGCATAAAATTTGACCTCAGGTTATCAGTTTGTGAACATACAATATATGTTTTTAGTACAAGAGCGATGTAAAATTTTCCTAATGTTTGATCAGAGACATAACTGACATTTTAAGGTATACCAATAAAATACAGAGTAGGTTTAGTGCAGTAATCTGACCTTGCAGAAAAGAACACACATTTCGTATTCATTCCATTCATTTCTCCGCACAGACATTACTGAATTGTCAGCAATTATGAAATATGGTCAATTATGTAGACTACATTGTTCAAGGGCAACTGCTGTAATGGACTGTGTATCTCAGTAAGCATTTGGGGCACTATGAGTTGCTTATCCTTGACCTAACTGGCAATATCAAGAGCTGGCACAGAGACCAAGATGTAACAGTACATAGTACTCATATTCTGTGTGCCAGCTGGAACACTGTATTTATGAGAAGCATGAATCCAAATGACTATGTATACATTTGAAAACCTATGGAGCAAATCAATTGAACTGAAACTAAAACCGATATCAAAATGTTAAAATAAATTGTAGGAGGAATACATATCATAAAATAAATTCACTTTGTAATATACACTGAAATTGTGGACCATTCCCTAATTTTCTGAAGGCAGTCATATCTACCAATCAGCTATGACATCAAAACCTAATACAGAATATCTAATATTGAGCAGCTCCCCTCCCCCATTGTCACCAAAACAGCTCTGACCTTTGAGTCAAATGCCTCACAAAAACTCTAAGGGCCACATGTATGAACCTGTTTAGGTCTAAAACTCACTCTTTTGCCCATAGTAACCTACAGGCAAAAAAGTGAGTCTCAGACCTAAAGAGGTTCATACATGTGGCCCTAAATGTCCCATGTTTCTGCTTCTTAGGATATCTGTAAGTGATTACTTTTAAAAAGTATTTTCCTTAAAAGAACTGTAAACCTAAAATCTTGGATCCCTCAAATCTCGATTGGTCAAAGTCTCTGTATTATCTTTAACTGTAATTCAGACTCTAGAATTATACAGGTGACAGATTATATCTGTAGAATCTGTTGGTCTTGATTTAGTTAATCGAGCTCTACAATCTTGTTTCAAAATGATTTATTCAGTCTTTGAGTCCATCAGTATTGAGATACATATTTTACCATGGTCATGAGGGCTTCATGTGCCATTGAGTCACAGATATCTTTCAACAGGAGCTTTATATATTTGTCTCTATTATCCCTATTAGTGAAACAGTCTATAATGTTGAGGTGTTTTGGCATGCATGGTGTAAATAAGGGTTAATCTCTTGTTGGTTCTACCACTTCACACTAATCTGCATGAGTATATACTGGGATGTAGCAGACATAAGAAATTCATGAATTCCCAAGAGTTTAAGCTCACACACACATACACCCATCATTGGCTGCTGACAAGGAGGGCTAAGTTGTAGAAGTTTTTAGAACTGGGGATTTTTTACTGCTTTGTGTTAGGGTTTAGAAAGCTTCAATAGGGGACTTATTTAAACAAATGTATAGAGACCACAATATTCTCATCTTGGCGGTTGTTCCCCCATGAAAACCAAAGCTACCAGAAGTTCCTACTAAACTGTTTTTGTATATTTTAGCTGTTCAGCTACATCTCTCATACCTAAACTAAAGTAATTTATTTATTCATTTAGCAATTGCACATACACCTATTTATTTCAAAGTCATTGAATCTCCTGTGAAAGTCAGTTATAGAAGTCTCTCTGTAGGTCACATGTTGTCTCTGAGTGTTTTCCATTTTTTTTTTCTTTTTTTTTTTCTACCCACCTGCCAACCTATTGTTTAATGACCTGTAAGGCTCAGATCACTAGGCACACTTATCCTCTTCTTTAGATCAGGGGTTGTCAGGGATGGGGGGAAAGAGGGGTAGAATATTGAGGACACAGGAGCACACAATATAGGAGACAAAGAATTCAATTCCACTGCAAACCTCAATTATGCGCCGGGAAGGGGGGACCACAGACAGAGGCGTCTTTAGGACACAGTACTTCTCAGACACACAACTCAGGCCCCACCTCCTTTTGCGCAACTTGGTGGCGACCAGAGATAGTGTTACACTACAACAGCTCGCATTCGGCTCTCATTCCACTTACACTACAAGCACATGCATCCCCTACACGGTCCACAATGCCCACAACACCTACTGGGTTTTAAGCCTTAATATACAGGTACAAGTGCTTAGTTACAAAAATTATAAAATACCAGACATACATAAAATGTGCAGAACAGTAAATATTTGACTACTTGTGAGCTCATGGCAAAGTCTTTACTGTTGCTACTGTGCTTTGTAAAAGGGGTTTAAAGTGTGGGACTGCGCTGCCTGTACAGGGGTTTCTGAAAATCTTTAAAAAGACCTTTAACAAAGTTGTGTAAGTTGTGAAACATATTTATCTGGACTTTGGATATTGGATGATTTTAATCTGTAGCTGGCAATATGCTGGTCTGCAGGATTCTGTGCAGACCGGCAAGACTGGGTAGACTGTGAACAAAAATTTACAGCATCTCTGTTAGTAGGTCCCCTCCCATGAGACTAGACTTCCATTGTAAAGTATGTAAATTAAGGTAGTCTCACAGTGAAGTCTGAAAAGGTGAAAGGAGACTTCTATATAGATTCAGATTTGGAAAACTGGACCACTTCAGGCCCTGAAAGAATTGGAGCAAAGCTCTATTGTTGACTTGTTACAGGTATGTTAATGTTAGAGGGCCAGAAAAATTTAATTCTAGCTCCTCCAGATGACAGATTCAGTCCGGTACTAGGGTGTAGTCAAGAGTGTATTACAGCCTAAATTTGACTGCTAGGTAAAGGGAGGATGTGGCACAGGTGTCGTTTCACACTGCCAGGTATCTGGCATTTGTCCCTCAATAACAAGTAGATTAACCAAATGGAGTAAGACTAGCACGCTCAAAAAACCTTAGATAAACCGCAAACCCATTTTTTTTGCTATTGTAAAGTAATTAAAAAAGAAAAGTACAGTTTAAACCAGAAATTTTTCATACACAATTTTAAAAAGACACCCTAAACCTCAAAACCTGACATTAAAAACAAATAAAAACCTTTCCCTTTTTTGGGCAATTTGGATTAAACCCAAAAATTTTTTACCTTTTTCCAAAAATTTAGGGAAAAAATACCCCTAGGATTTTCCCATGCCTTTAAAACCAAAATTTTGGGAAAATCCCCCTATGATGGATGTAAGTTTTTTGGAAAACTAATGATAGGTTTTCCCTTTTCAACATCTGAGTTTTAAATTTGAGACACACCCCTTTTAAAGTATGTTAGGGGCACAAACCCAAAAAACATTCTTCTGGGGTGTAAAATCAAGGGGGAAAATCTTTAAAAAAAATCACCAAGATATCAGGAAAGGGGAAAAAGTAGACTTTCACAAGTCGGGTTTATTTTTCCCTTTGGGGGGCAATTTCCCAAAATATCCCGAAGGGGCCCCTTTTTCATCCCGTGCAAACAAATTTTATGCCCAAGGGACAAACAAAAAAGGGAATGTCCCCGGCCATCATACCGGCCTTTGGACCGTGGATGGGATTCTAAAGCCCCCAGGGGAGGAAAAGGTTTCTTAGGGGGGACCCTGTGGCCCTTTTCCCCAAAACCTAAGAAACAAAAAACAAAAGTCCCGTGAAATGCTGGGGGAAGGGGGGTAAGTTTTTTTTCCCTTAAACCAAAAATGGGAAAAGAGAAAATGTATCAATAGGGCCCGAAAGGCCACTCTTTCCTAGAAGAAGCCACTAATCCAAAAGAAACATATAAATGCAGAATTTATTGTTTGCAAATGCAAAACAAGAACAAAAGGGCCTAACCATTTTTTGGGGACATTCCCTTTGGTCTTTTGAAACAAAATTGGAAAATGTTTTGGGGTCATAATTTAAACCCTTTATTAAGTTTGGGGGGGGAAAAAAGGGGGAAGCTTTGAACCTAAGAACCCATCCCATTGAAACATGAGGGGGGGGCAAACATTATGTTGGGAGGTTGTTTTTTTCTGCCCGGAGGGACTGGTGCACTTCACAAAAAAGATTTACATCATGAGGAAAGAAGATTAATTGGTGGCAATAATGAAGCCCAAAATCTCAAAAACATCAGCAAGGAAGTTAAAAACTTGGGTTGGGAAAGGGTCTTCCCCAAATTGGGGAAAAATTTCCTAAAGCATTTCTGCCAAAAATGGTTACAAAATGGGGTTAAAAAGGGAAAACCCAATCTAATTTCTTTGAATTTGGCCAAACACAAAGCCCCCGATCTCCCAAAAATATTAAAAAAAATTAAAGGGCAAAGATCAAAAGGGGAGGTTGCAAAACAAGGAAAACCTACAAATATGGGGTCAATTTAACACCAGTTTTTTTCAGAATGAGTAGGTCAAAATTTATACCAAACCCATTTTTGGGGAAGCTTGTGGAAAAAGGGTATCCAAAACATTTGACCCAATTCAAACATTTTTAAAGGGCAATGCTAACCAAATTTTTAATAAAAGTATTTTAAACTTTTTCCCACTTTGCAGAAAGGGAATAAAAAATGCCTTTGAAAAAATTTTCCCTCCCTTATTCGGGGATTTGGCAAATAAAATAATTTTGGTAATTTTCCCAATTGAACCCAAAACGGGGAAGGTTTATTCTGTTTTCATGTCCCGAAAAGTGAAAAAAAATATGGGATAAAAAAATCTATATATAAAATTTATGTTTAAACTTTGGTTTTCAACGTATATTATGCATTTGGGATAAAAGTTTTTGAAAAAGGAAGATTTTTTTTGAAAGTGGGTTAACCTACTGTTTATGCAAAAAGGGTAAAGGGGGAATACATCTGTTTTCATTGGGATAGTTAGAGGTCCAGAAAGTTTGAACTAGTTTAAATTTTTATTTTTGGGGGTGGGCGGGGAGAATTCACCTGTCAAACCAGGGATGCTGCCTTCCCTGGTAGATCTAAGCTGTGGATTTCAGAGACCCATGTGGGAAGGGGAAAAAGGGAAAATGGGGAAAAAATGTATGACAGTGAGAAGGTTTGCAGGGGGCCCAGAGAAAATTTTCAACAAAAGAAATTCCAGCCCATGTGAATTTGGGCTTCTATTGGGATCCCGGGGAAAATGAAAGGGTTTTGGGGGCCCTCCAACACCAAAAGGGGCAGGGGTGCCCAAAAATTTTAAAAATG
Organism: Phyllomedusa bahiana; assembly: GCA_025379985.1. Classification (NCBI taxonomy): domain Eukaryota; kingdom Metazoa; phylum Chordata; class Amphibia; order Anura; family Hylidae; genus Phyllomedusa; species Phyllomedusa bahiana. The sequence continues at coordinate 16,236 of JAODAL010050299.1, forward strand.
AAAAGCATGTGGCATGGCAACAGAGGCTGCAAGTAGAAAATGGGCAATTGATTCTAACGAAATGGGAAATTTGTTTAGAAAATTTTAAAGGAAAAACCCTTTGGTTTTTGGACCCGAAGTCGAACTTTGGGGGACTTCGGGTGAACGAATTTTGCTTTTGATTTTATAAAAAGGCTGCAACACATGGCCTTTCTGGGGCAAAGCACTTTTGGGAAGGAAAAAGGGCATAGCCCTGCATGACAGGCAGAGATGAAAACCAATCAAGACCGGGGGGATTCTTTGACTTTACCGCACATATAAAAACCGAAACGCGCCGCGGGAGCTCACAAATCCCTCACCCGTACTATAGGGAAGGTGCTGCGCGGGGGATAGCGCTTTCCGGGAAAAACTTATTTTTTTTACAGCGAAATTTTTGTGGGGGGGTCTCAGCTTGTCCCCAGAGACTGTTCTCTGAAAGTGCTTTTTTTCTGAATTTTTTTTGGGGTATTGGATCTGAAATCCCGTGTGCTTCCCCCGCAGCCCGCATATACATTCCCAAAATCCAAGTGGGATCTAAGCCAGTTCCCCCTTTATTATTTTAAAAAAAAAAAAAAAAAAAAAAAAAAAACAGCGTTTTTTTCCCAAAACAAATACCACTTTATTTTTTGGGGTGCTAATTCTATTGCGCAATTTACACCAGGGTTAATTTAAACGTTGTTTTTGCTGGTGTGCTACAAAAATAAACCGTCCCTTTTTTAACGCCAAATTTAAATTAAAATTTTTTTGGTAGCCCAATTCACAAGCAAAGGCAAAATTTCAACTGTATCCCTTTTTGTGGTGTAGAAAAAACGCAATTGTAAAAACGCTACTAGGGTTTTTGCGGCTCAAATTTTTTGGCGCAATTTACATCCCCGGGTTTAAATTTAAGCGTTTTTTGCTTGGGTTTGGGTGACAAAAATAAAACCCTTTTTCCCCCCCAAAAGCGCAAAAAAAATATAATTTTTTTTTGGTAGCCTAAAACACAAGCAAAGGCTAATTACAACTGAAACTCTTGTTTTTTGTGGCGTATAAAAAAACGCAATTGGAACACGCTACAAAGCTACTAGTTTGTGCGCTCAATTCCTTTTGGGGCAAAATTTACATCCAGGGGTTAATTTTAAACGTTGTTTTTCTGGTTTTTTTGACAAAAATAAACCGCTTTTTCAACGCCCAAAAAATTATATTTTTTTTGGTAGGGCCCAAAATTTACAAACAAAGGGGAAATTACAACTGTATTTTCTTGTTGTTGGTGGCGTAGAAAAAAACGGGAATTTTAACACGCAAATATTTGTGCGGCTCAATTTTTTGGCGCAAAATTTCTCCAGGGGGTTAAATTTAAACCCTTGTTTTGCTTTTGCTGACAAAAATAAAAACCCTCTTTTTTAACGCCAAATAAAATAAATTTTTTTTTTGGGAGGGCCCAATTTTTACAAACAAAGGCTTTAAATTTCAACTGTAAACTCTTTTTTTGGTGGCGTAGAAAACACGCAATTGTAAAAACGCCCACAAAGCTACTAGTTTTTGCCGGGGTAATTCTTTGGGGCAATTTTTCATCCAGGGGTTAAAATTTTGCGTTGTTTTTGGGTGGTGTGGGTGACAAAAAAAAACCGTCTTTTTTTAAAAGCCAAAATATATATAATTTTTTTTTGGTACCTAATTCACAACAAAAGGGAAATTAAAAACTGTATCTCTTGTTGTTTGGGGGTAGGGAAAAAAGCAATTGTAACACGCTACTTGTTTGTGCGGGCTCAATTCTTTGGCGCAATTTACATCCAGGGGTTTTAAATTTAAACGTTGTTTTGCTGGTGTTCTGACAAAAAAAAAACCCTCTTTTTTTAACCCAAAAATTTTTATAATTTTTTTTTGGTAGCCTAATTCACAAGGCAAAGGGAAAAAAACAACTGTAATCTCTTGTTGTGGGGGCGTAGAAAAAAACGCAATTGGGAACACGCAAATAGTTTGTGCGGCTCCCAAATTTTTTGGGCGCAAATTTTCAAACCAGGGGGTTTAAATTTAAGGGGTTTTTTTGCTGGGGTGCGACAAAAATAAACCGTCTTTTTCAACGCCAAAAAAAAATATTTTTTTTTGGTAGCCTAATTCACAACAAAGGCCCAAATTTCAACTGTATCTCTTGGGTTTTGGGGGGCGGGAAGAAAACACGCAATTTAACACCGCTACTATTTTTTTCGGGTCAACCTTTTGTGCCAATTTACATCCATGGGGGTTAAAATTAAGCGTTGTTTTGCTGGGGTGCTGAAAAAAAATAAACCGGCCTTTTTTTAACCCCCAAAAAAAAATATAATTTTTTTTTGGGTAGCCTAATTCCCCAAACCAAAGGGGAAATTAACCCAAATGAAAAACTTTTTGTGTTTTCTAAAAACACCAAATTTTAAACACGCTATAGTTTTTGCGGCCAAATTTTTTTGGCGCAATTTACACCCCGGGTTTTTTAAATTTAAAACTTTTTTTTGCGCTGTGGCTGACAAAAATAAACCCTCTTTTTTCAACACCGAAATATATACATTTTTCTTTTAAAACAAAATTCACAAACCAAGGGTTTAAATTTAAACCCCGTTTTTTGCTTTTACATTTATTTAAAAAACCCAGTGCTTGTAAACGACACATACAAGTTTAAAATTTTTTCCTTTCCCCTTTTTTTGGACCGCAAAATTTTTAAAACCCAAAGGGTTACCCAAGCTTTTTACTGGGTTTATTTGGAAATCAAAAACAGGGTGGGATATTATCATATACAAAATACTTCAAACAAACAGGTCTGTTTAAAATTTTGAACAAACAGTAAAGTCCCGAAAAGAGAGGGGGCAGGCCCCTCAAACGGGGAAATGGAACAGTGGCACAAAAATTTCCCGAAAAAGGGCCCAGGCGCAGCCCCCGGGAAAGGGGCGTCGCAGCCCGGGGGCACTCGGTAGGCCCCCAACTTGCCGGGTGTCATCTGCCCCCGTGTGTTGTTTTAGCAACCCCAGGGTTCTTTATTTGGGGTTGGGCTGGGTTTATCCCCCCTTCCTCCCAGATGACATCTTACAAACCCCAGCCAAAAGTCGGGGGGAAAACCTTCCCGAAAAAAAAAAACAACCTTTGTTTTGGCATGGCCCCCGGGAGCGGGGGCAGGGGGCCCTCACCTGTCCTCCCCCCCGCCTCCCGTCCCAACCCGGGCCCCCCAGCCCAGGAAACTACTATGTGGATCTGGCTCAGCGCCACTAAAAAATAGGGGGATGAACAATTTGGGGGAGGGGCGTCAGCACAAAGTGGCCAAACGAAAGAAAAAGGGGGCCCAAAATCCCCACTTCTTGGCAGTAGGCGGCAAAAATAGATGTGGGGGAAGTGGCAGGGATTTATGTGGTGAGAGGTCAGCCTCGCTTACCAAGACCGGTGATTAGGACAGTAGTGACGATGAAACACAAATAATGATGATTTTAGCCGACCGCACGGGAGCCGGGGGGGGGGGGGGGGGGGGGGGGGGGGGGGGGGGGGGGGGAAAAACCAAAGGGGTTCCCCTCATCGTCAGGAAAAGAGGGCCCTCGCTTGCGCTTTTAGGGGAGCGGCGGCAGCCAGCAAGTGGGGGTTTTGTGGCCGGGTACAGCAGGTAACAGCAAATGTAGGGCGGGAGCCAAAACGGGCCCCCGGGGGAGAAAACCCCCTTCGCAGGGCCCAAAACAGTAGCGGGACAGGGCTCAGCGAGGCAAAATCGGCATAAATCACTTTAGGGGGGAGCGTTGGGTAAAAATTTAGCCCCACTCGGCGGGTGGCCCGTTCTTTGCTAAGACACCGGAGGACCAATATGGGTATATGTTTTGAATCTGTGGGCAAAATGAAGGGGGTGGCCAGGGAGCTAACGGGTTGGGACAACGGGCCCGCCGTCAAACAAAATGCAAACGGGGCAAACCCTCCGGTGGCCTGGGAGAAAACCTGGCTCAGATTTTTGGTGGCCATCCCGGGCCGGGTGCCCGCAGCACACGGGGCCCAGTGGGGACCAAACCATTTCAGCCAATTTAAGGCTCCACCACCTCTGCAGAAGGCAGCTGTTTCTCTTTGGAAAATCCTCTTTCCCGGGGCCAGGGTCTCCTGCTCCCGCAAATCTGGCGCCAGCAGTCGTTCAGGGGAGGCGATTGTAAAGGGGGACAAAAGTATGCTCCAACCACCAAGGTGCAGCAGCTTACCGTGCTCCCCGGGCCAAGTTGTTGGTACTTAAGTCCCCCCCCTTTTCCAAAAGGTTGGGAAATCTGCACCATTCAGAGAAAAAAAAATGGCTTGTGCCGAGCCGAGATGGAAGTTTTCCCAAACCCTTTAATTTTTTTTTTCCCAAAAAGGGGGAGACCAGCACTTCATTTAAAAATGTAGAACAAAAAGTGGGTCAGTCCTTTAGCTTATCGGTTTGTTTCCAAGGTACACGGCAAACGCGGACGCCGGAGCTGTAACTACGGTCAGGGCCCGTACATGTCCTTTACGGCCCACTGGGTGAAGGGGCTTCCCCCGCCCCTCACCCAACAACTTTGGGGCAGGAAACCCCTTTCTCCTCCCCGTTGTCCAAAATGCTGCTCCGGGGGCCCAAAGTCCGCCTCCCCCCTCCTCCACCACCAAACCCCCATCTCAGCCTCCCCCCAAGTACTGCTCCATCAAACCACATTTAGGGCACAGCGGTTTTTCACGCAGTTCACCCCCTTAAACCCTTTCCTCGGCGAACCCAATCCACACAGGGGGGGAACCTTTCACCGCCCTCCCCTGCAGCAAGAAATTTGATTTTGTGGCTTTCTCCGCGCCAACGGGAAATCGGAACCATGGTGACGAAAAATGGTAGGAAACATGGTGCCCCCCGCTGCACCGAGGAGGGATTGGGCCAGGGGCCCTTTGGCCACGGGGTTCAATTTTTGGTTTTTAAAAAGGGTTTCCTGAAAAATCTTCCACCGATCTTTAGAACAATTTTGAAAAAAGGGCCAAAGGGAAAAATGTGCAAAGCACTTTTTCCATTCCCCTAACAAAGCCAGGTTTAAAACCCTCCCCCCGAGTTGCAGCGGGAGAAAAGGCCTCCCCCAACACCTCTGATATGGGGGATTTTTCCCCCACCCGCTGGAATTCCAGCCTTCACATTTTGGGCCGACTTAAAGGAAAAGAGAAAGGCCTTTTTAACGATTTTTTTTATGATTTCCCGGGAGGGCAGAAAGTTTCTTCCCCCCCGTGGGAACTTTTATGCAGCCGTGGCCGGGTCATCGTTACACCTGCCGTTGTTGAAAGGCCCCTTCGAGGAGGCCCCGTTTTTTGTCAGTCGGGCCCGGGCTACGGGGTTTAATTAAAGTCATTCCCGCTTTATGTCCTGGAACCAGAATTTCCCGGAAAAAAACTGTCTGGGGAGGGGACTGGGGGAAGTTTGGGGACTACATCTCGGGCCACATGAGTCCGGGGGGGAGAAATTTGGGAGGAAGGGGGAGGGAGGACATTGGAGGGAGGGAAACATTGTCCTTTTTGAAATGAGTGGATTTTCTACCCCGGGACAAAAAGAGGGGGGAGCAGGAGCCCGCCCGGGGGAGGTGGGTGGAGATTAGGAAAAACCAGGCAGATGACTCCCAAGCACCGTGGCAGTATTTTCAGTGGGAAAAGGGAGGGGAGGAGCCCCTCGGATTTACTTTTGCAATGCCCTCAGGGGAAGCTTTTTTTGCCTGGCTAGTTTACAGCCGAAAAAGTCGCATCCCAAAGGGAAGACCCTGGCTCTCCACCCTAATTGGGGCCCCGCTAACCCGTCCAAAATGGGAAACCTTTTTTCCCCCTATTGAGAGGGAAGACAAAAATCAAATACTTTTAGGGAAAACCTCCGTAATCATTTTCCGCGCCTAATTTGCGGGGATCGCCCCCTCTGACCCCGTTCGAACCGGGGGGGTTTTTCCTTTAGCGCTCACCCCACTACTGCCGGGGGGGTGCTGCTGGGGGGAAGGGGGGGGGGTAGGACATTTTTTTTCCAGCTCCAACAAACATTTAAACCCCCAAATACTGGAGTCCCCTAAAGAGCAAGGGTTTCCCTTCCCCCCCCTAGTGAGGGGGCAGGTTTAAACCCGCAACCAAACAGCAAACAGCAGCAGGACATGGAGCATTCCCTGAAACCAACAGGTTTTTTTGGGCCCACTTGGAAAAGCACTCTGCCAAACCCCAGTTAGGGAAATCCGCTGGACTACTGGGGGAGCCAAACTGGATTGTGGCCCCCAACTTTCCGATTTGGGGGGGAGAAGCTTTTCCTCCCCGGGCCCAAAATTGGGGGCCCCAGAGCGGGTGTTTTAGTGCGGGGGGGGCCCGTTACCCCAAAAGAACCCCCTTTTTTCCACGGGAAATGTTGAACGGGTCGAAACCCTTTTTCAAGATGAATTTAGGCGTGGATCGGCCCCGGATTTTTCCCCCACACAAATGCCCTTAAGGCGTTTAGTCCCCGGGGTTTAAACTACCTGCCTCAGCCACTATTTTTTGATGCCGCCACCCGCCTTTAAAGCCACACATTTTGGATAAATTTCTCCCTCGCCCCCAAACCCCCGTCTTTTCCAGGGACTGGGGATTGCCACCCACCCCAACACTCTGTTCCCTTGTGCCACTCTATGTGCTCCAAGCTGCTGCTGCTGGTTTTCTGTTTCCGGGACATCCACACTGTTTCATTGTGCCACCCCTGCGGGGGGTTTTGGGACGTTTTGGCCCACCTCCAGAATGTCATTTTCCCCTCTCCCGACCTCATGCGTTGCTCCCCGTCCAATCCCTCCACTCTCTGTCATTTTTCCACTGCCTGACCTCAATCTGCCCGCCGGCCCTGACCTCCGCCCCTAGTCTTGTGCCGCTCTGGTTTGGGCCCAAATACTATTTGCCACCTGCAAATGGGCTTTGGGGCCACTATTGGGCCTCAGCTGTTGCTTTCCCCCGGGCATCCCCCTCCACTCTCTGTCATTGGGGCCACTTTCCTGACCCCCCAAAGGCCCGCTGCCGGGCCCTACCTCCGGCCTCTCATCATTGTGCCGCCTTTTGGCCTAATACTTTTTTGCCACCCGCAGAATGTCCCCTTGTGCCACTTTTCTTTACCTCATGCGGTTGGGTCCTGTTTATCACCTTTCCCCTCTCTGTCCAAAATTTTGCCACTTTCCCGACCCCAAGCTGCTGCCCGGGCCGTGACCTCCGCCTCTCCTGTCATTGTGCCGCTCTGTGGCCTAAATACTAATTTTTTCCACCTGCCCGAATTCATTGGGGCCAAAACCCCTAAACCCCACCCGTTGCTCCTGTCATCACCTCCACTCTCTTTCCCTTTTGCCACTGGGGCCCGGGGCCTCCCTGCTGGGTGCCCGGGGCCGTTTACCTCCGCTCTCAGTCATTGTGCCCTCCTTGGCCTAATACTATTTTTCCACCTGCAAATGTCATTGTGCCACTCCTGACCTCATGCTGTTTCTCCTGTCCCTCACCTCCACTCTCTGTCAAAGTGGCCCCTGGGCCTGACCTCATGCTGCTGCCCCGTGACCCCCGCTCTCAGTCATTGTGCCCCCTCTGTGGCCTAAAAACTTTTTGCCACCTGCAGAAAGGGCATTGTGCCACTCTCTGACCTATGCTGCTTTCCGGGGGACCTCCTGTCGTGCCCTCCACACTGTGCCCTTTTGCCACTGTCTACCCCATGCGCTTTCCGGGGGGGCTGCTGCCGTGCCCTCCCACACTGGGCCTACTCCTGTTTTTTTCCACCTCCAAATTTTTCCCTTGTCCACTGTCTGACCCCATACTGCTGCCGCCCGGGTTTACCTCCCCCAAATGTATCCCTTGTGCCCCCTCCTTTTGGCCTAATACGTTTTGCCCCCTCCAAAAATGGGGATTGTGGCCCCCGTCCCGACCTCATACGCCCCCGGCCCGGGCCCTTTACCCCCACACTGAACATTGGGGCCCCCTTTTGTGGCCCCAATACTTTTTTGCCGCCTCCCAAAAATGTCATTGTGCCAAATGTCTGACCTCATACTGCTTGGCCCCGCCGTTGACCTCCACACTGTATCATTGTGCCACTCTGTGGGCCCAAACTGTTTTTTTTCCCCCTCCATAAAAAGTCCCTTGTGCCACCCCGGGCCGACCTCCCTACTGCGCCGCCGGGGGACCTCCCACCTGGGATTTAAATTTTGCCCCCTCTGGGGGGCCTAATACTGTTTTTGCCGCCTCCATAATTTTCATTGTGCCACCCGCCGACCTCATACCCCCCGGGGAGGGGGGCCCCCGTGACCTTTCCCCACTGTGTGATTGTGCCACCCCTGTGCCCTAAACTGTTTTTTCCCCCTTTCCCTAATTCATTTTGGGGCCACTGTTTTGGGCCTCATACTGCTGCCCCCGTGACCTCCACCACTGTAAACATTTTTTGCCACTCTGGTTTGGCCCAATACTGTTTTGCCCGCCTCCAAATGTCATTGTGCCACTGCCTACCTCATGCTGCTTGTGGCGCCGCCGTCCCTCCCAAAAACTCTATTTACTAATTTTGCAAAACCTAGCTTCCTCAGCTTGTTTTTTTTCCACTTTTGGGTTTGCCCTGACTTTTTCAGGCTAAAAATTTCCCCCTTGAGTTTTTTGGTCATTTTGCCCCTTAAATGCCCGGGAATTTTTTTATTGGGAAAAAATTTTTAAAAGCCCGGGGGCAATTTTGTTCTTTTCCCTAAATAAAACACAACCCTTTTATGAAGACCAAACCAAGGGGCCCCCTTTCAAAATTTAAGCATTGGGAAAAACGTTTTTACAGCACCCTGCAGGCCCTGGGCCGCCCGGAAATGCGTTTTTTTTAACGTTAATCGTGGGGAAGTAAATTGACCGAAACAATTTTTTGGGGGGGGCGGAAAATTTTTCCCCAAGTGACCGCAACCCGAATTTTTGGGAAAAATTCGGCCATCTCTAGCTGCAAGTCCACAATGAAAAATTGGCTTTAAACCAATAAAAAAAATTTTGTTGTGCATGGGGAGAAGGTGAAAGGAGAGGTAACTTTGTCCCCTAGTTAGGGGAAAAAGCTACAGAGGAAACCCCAGAAACTTTCAGAAAAAGCTCTGTTTTTATGTATTTCCAAAAAATATGGCTCCTTTATCTCTGTTTTTTTTTACTTTTTGGGTTTAAAAGTTTAAAATTTTAAAAATTTTAATTTTAAATAGGGCCCCTCTGTAACCTGTGGCTCTCCAGTTGACCACTGTTTTAAAAGTAGACACCCATTAAATATATCTCATAAAAACAATAAAAGAGTTTAAAAAAAGCCCGATTCCAAAAGGGTTTTTATTTTTAAAAGGGAAAACTTATTTTCATGCATACATATGTATATTGTAGTGATAGATTTAGGACAATTCCACATGTACTGGAAATGCTGCTGCATATTTTCTGATTTGCATATGAAAATATGCAGCATACTACAGTAGTGGATATATAGTTAAGATGTGAACACATCTAATTTACATTGTGCAGAAATTTTCCTCATGGAAACTGACCCACAGTGCAGCTTTTAGGTCCTTAGCATGTTAAAGGAAACCTGTCAGTTGGTTAATGTCTCTCTATCATAGAGTAGGATATGATAGTAGGAGAGAAGTAAAGCTCTGTGATATAAAAGTTTATATGATTTGGAGCAGGATTTCTGAGTGAAAAACAGACTGACTGGACTCCTTAACTGATAGCAGAAGTCCTGCTTACCCTGCCCACATACTGTGATTGACAACTTTCCCTGCATCAGTGTATGTACAGAGCATAGGCGTAACTTTGGTTCAAAAAGGGGGTGGACATACCAATTTTCCCTACCTTTTCCTCTCTCCCTTTCCCTTCCATCCCTCCCTTCCATCCTTCCTCGTAGACTTCCTCTACCATCCTCTCCCTGCAGTGAAGCGGCCCCCTCTAACCCAGCTAGGAGGTCTGGGGGAGCACTGCAACAGTACGAAAATACTCGAGTAACATCAGTGTCATCTAAACAACAACATTGACTTTACATATATATATTTACCCCAGACATGACTGTACATACAGTATATACACATGTCACATATACAGTACATGCCCTACTCACATACACACACAACGCCTAGCACCCTTGTCCCCTCTTTATCGGTCTCCTGTAGTCTGGTGTGCTCGGCAGCTTCTTCCTCCCACTACAGACAGGGGAGACAGGGGGGCCACTGATTCCTTCGGCAGGAGCTTCTCTTCTTCTCTGATGAGGCCTGAACATAGGGAAAGTGGTATACGAGGGGAGGGAAAGAGATACAGAGCGTGCAGGACTGTGAGCAGCGTTCTGATTGGTTAAGCAGCACCTGCTGACTCCTGCTCTACCTCTACCAATCAGCACTGCTCTCACTCTGCACTGCCACTTGAGGTCTTTTGCCTACTCTGTCCCCCCAAGTTGCACAGAAATATAGAGGAGGTTAATGTCTTCCTCCTCTGTGCCTTGCCCTCCCCCACATACCGTATTGTCATGCTTTCAAATGGATTATTTTTTATTGAAGTGGCTAAAAAATTGGGGGGACCATTTCCCACCAAGAAAAAAGTGGGGAAGAACAGTCCTGAATGTGGGTAAGAAACACTTTCAAATTCACTTTCACTGATTTTCTCTGCTTTTTCTAAGAAATTTAGAATCAAAGCATATAAACCTATATATCACAGAGCTCCGCTTCTCTCTCTGTATCACATTTTGATCTCAAATAGGGTAATTTAAACCATCTGACAGCTTCCCTTTAAATTCATTCAATGTAGAGGGGTGAAATCCATGGTTAACATTTGCCATGAATCTTCTGAGATTTCAATTCATGTTGGAGTCTGGTCTAGGGTCTGAATTAATTAGTAGTCAGGTCTAAATTTATTTTGAGATCTGGTTTGGGGTCAGAAATCATTTGAGGGTAAGGTCTGATTTCATTTTTGTGACATTCATTTTCAAATCTAGGCTCCAAATTAACTGTAGAGGCTGGGGTTTGAAAATGTTTTAGGGCTGGGACTAGGCTCTTAATGAACCTAAAAATGGTGTGTCACATAACACAAATATGTTTTATTAGTACACAACAGACTGACAAATGAGAAATTAAAAACATTTAAAAACCAATTGGTATTATAGAAAAATCACAAACTGATCCACTAGAGTCATAGAAAGTAAGTGGATTTGTAGTTTGCTCTCCCTCCAACAATACAAGATACGAAGAGATGGGGTTCAATAAAGTAATATACACATCATTATGTATGCATTAATTTACCAGTCTTTCCATAAGTTAAGTATATACATAAATGTAGCATCCGACAAACT
>JAODAL010050300.1:0-27503 GCA_025379985.1 Phyllomedusa bahiana
GCCTGGCCCCTGCCCTTTGCCTCCCCCCGACTAGAGCCGCCTGACGATTTTGCCCAAGCTATACTTGGTGCCACCGCAAGAATCCGTCAGGGGTAACGCCCTGGGTGACCCCCGGCCACAGAAAGTCCACCGCTTGCGGCGGGGCTCTGGAAAAAAACCGGGCCTTTAGATTCCTTTCCTGGGTGGTTTAAACCCTGCTTGTGGTGGCCCAGTGGATCCATTTCCCGCGTCCGGAAGTAACATATTTGGCCTTTGGAACGAAATGTGGTTCTAAGTGGATTTCTCCATCAAATTTTTAATAGTGGCTGAGAAGTATTTTTAATTTTTTTGGGGTCATGTTGCTGTGAAAAAGCATTTCATGGTCCTTTGGAACAGAAATGGGGCTTTTGAGGGGCTTTCTCCCTCACGATTTTTAAAAGTGGCTGGAAGAAAATTTTTATAATTTTTGGGGTTTGCGCTTTAAAATGCGAAACATTTCGGGTCCTTTTCTAAAAATTTTTGTTTTAACAGACATTTGTTTTTTTCCAATTGTCAAAAGTGGCTCAAGGGTCTTTTTTTTAAATTTTTGGGGTCTTTTGCGTGACAGCGCATATACGGTCCTTTAAAAAAAAATGTTTTTTTAAAAAAGACATTTGTTCTTCACAATTGTCAAAGTGGTGGGGTCATGTTTTAAAATTTTTGGGGGCATTTTGCTGTGCATGCAGCTATACTCGGGTCCTATTATAAAAAAATGTTGTTTCTAACAGAATTTTTTCTTCACAAATTTCAAGAGGGGCTCAAGGGTGTGGTGCTGTCAGAAACAGGAATAGGGGACATGTTAATGGCACTATTGCAAAATGCTTGTTTTTGCAAGTTTTTTTAAACATAGCTAGCAATCCCTGTATTGAGAAAACCCCTTTTAATACAATTAAAAAAGAAAAAAAAAGCGGGGGGGTTTCCCCTCCTATTTTAAAAATGTGTTTTTGAATTTTTAATACTAAAAACTTGCATGTACAAATAGTGGTAAAAAAAATTTCCCTTTAATTGTACAAGGGAGGTACAGGAAGACTTGACCGATGTGGTTTTTCAGGGGAAAGGGGTATGGAGCAGGGGCAGAGAACAAAGAACGGACCAAATTTTCCGCCGTTTAGTAAAATGAGAAAAAGAATGCCAAGAAAAAGGGCACTGGGTGGAAACAGGAGCGTTTTAACCACCGTATTTCCAAAATGAAGCTCAATTGGTCCGCATTTTATACGGGGGGCATGCGCTCCCCGGTCTTGCTGTGTCTGAGGAAAGGTGGGGTTACTAACACTTCCGACCCATTTCAGCAGATGTTTTTGTTGCTGCGTTAAAGGGGTTTTTACCGTTTTAAAATATTGACGGCGCCAGCCTGGGCTTCACCCCACCCACTGTAAGTCTGGCCCCGGCAGCTGGCCTCCGTGTTAAAAAAAATGAAAACGTAGTGGGCTCTCACCGCACCCACTGTAAGTTGGCCCTGGCAGTGGCCCATGTTTTCAAATGGTGTGGCAGCACTTGCTCCACCGTTAGGGGCAATAGGGAGCTTCAAATTTCTCTAAAAAATCAATTTTTAAAAAGGTGTTTCTGTGGGTTAAAATAGTTCAAAAAAGGGCCCCCGGGTGGCTTTTAAAAAGCCAAATTTTAGGCTTAAAAATTTTTGGGTTGGGGGTCACTTGGGGTCGCATCATTTGTTTCCAGGGGGTCTGCCCTAAATTTTGAAGAGGTTTGGAGGAAAAAAGAAAAAATTGAATTGATTGCTGAAACATCTAGAAGCCAGGGGGCAAAAGTCTTTCATTAAGAAGTGTTTTGGGGATGATTAGGGAATTTTTTTTAATTTGGGGGGTGGGGGGCGAAATTTAAAAATCTACAGTGTAAAAATACCTTTAAAAAAATGCGGGGGGGGTTTATGTTGCTTGTTATCCCTTGAAAAAAAGCAAAAAGTTTAAAATGTTAAAAAAATATAAAAAAACTTCCTAAATAAATTTGTAAACAAATGTAGTTTCCAAAAAATTCTAAGTGCGTCACGTAAAAATAGCATAGTCCCATTTGTGATTGTAGGGTCAAAAGGTTTAGGGGTATGCTGTGGCCCGGAAGGGATAGTCTATGTCCCGTGAAAAATAAATGGTGGTTGAAAAAAATCCTTTTTTTTTCCCCCCTTTTTAAATGGGGGGTCATGCGGTTTGTGGCTCATGCTGTGGCCCGGGGGAGGTATAGTTTTTTGTCCCAAATTGAAATAAAAAAGGGGGTTGAAAAACTTATTTCCGGCCTTTTTAATCTGTGGGTCAGGCAGGTTTAATGGTCTTTTTGCGGGAAAGGCGATATAGTTAATGTCGTTCAACTAAAAAGGTGGGTTTAAAGACTCTTTCCCGGCACTTTTTAATTTGGGGGTAGACGATTTTTAAAGGTCATACTGCGGTTCAGGCAGGGATAGTCAATGTCCGTTCAACTAAATGGTGGTTCAAAGACTCCTTTTCCCAGCATTTTTAATCTGTGGGTCGGACGGGTTTAAAATGGTCATATCGGTACAGGACAATATATTTAAATGTCCGTTCAACTAAAATGGGGTTTGAAAGCCCCTTTTTTCCGGCATTTTTTAAAATCTGGGGTCATGCGGGTTTTGGGGGGCCCCTTGGTGCTTTCCCCAGGAAGGGATATTCAATGCCCAGTTCAAGTAAAAATGATGGTTCTTTCATATCCCTTCTGGCCTTTTTTAATTTGTGGGTCATGAAGGTTTAAGGTTCATGCTGTGGTGCAGACGGGATGGTGGTCTGTGATTTTTTTTTGGGTTTTAAACCCTAAGTGTGTTGCCTAAGATGTAGCAGTACCCATTTGATGTTGTGGATGTTAATTCCGCTTCTCCATCCCTCTTTGGGTGTAAGAATGAAGGGTGTTGTTCCTCCCATAGACTTTAATGGTCATCGGCGATAATCTATTATCGACTATCGGATATCTTATTGATAATTGCCGATATCTACTATCGACCCGATGACGATAGTCAACGTAATCGCTCATCACTACTAAGGATTAATCCCCCACGGCCGGAGTATGATGCAGCATGAGGCCAGCGGTAATATAGTGCTGGACCCATGTCGCGATTGTGTGGGACTCGCTTGTGAGCCCACACGATCTGCAGGATGTACCAGTACATCCATTTACGGAAATGCACTTCCCGCTAGGACGGTACGTCCTATGTCGGGAAGGGGTTAATTAGACTGCAATGCTATATGATTGGACAATTACTAAGAAGCATTAAAACTTTGTTTTACACTCAAAGTGCTATGTACAATATTTAAAACCATATAAATCCACTCCTTCACAGAAAAACATAACTAAGATTCTCATTAAGCTCTACGGGAGACAAAGGACCACATGTAAGAAAACTCTTAAGACTTTCTTTGTTGCCCATTGCAACTAATCAGTGCTCCCCTTTCTTTTCATATTGTGCGCTGAAAAAATTAAAATGGCGCTCTGATTGGTTGTTTTGGGCAACAAAGTCAGTCTTAGGTTAAATATCCATGCCTCTTCCCTTTGATCAGTGTCTTATAACCACTGTGTTATTGCTCCCATCTATTTCCTCTAAAACACACCACCTCAACTCTTAGATGCCTTTGTGGACCTCCTCAAAATATCAGGTGACTGTACTTTCACCACATTTCCTCTTAGGTGAGATGGCATCTATCAGACCAGTTTGTGTAGTAAATATCAATTTATTTTCCTGTTTATGTAGCCGTATAGCAGAGCGATGTAAATTTAACTGTATTTTAATGCATCTTGCGGTCTGCTCAATGTAAGCCTTACTGCAGGGGGCATTTCAGCAAAAATATGACCTGTCTGCAGTCACATGTATGAAAACCTCTTATGGGCACACCTGTACCCAAGAATGTGTAATAGATTTATTATAGAGGTATAGCACTGACATTTTAAACATGGAAATGTCTCATTACGATTAGTCACTAATCTACTCTGTTTTTTGGCAATATCTTTACATCAGATGATATTTGATTCCCTATACTCCGTCCTTTACGGTATACAAACCATGGAACTTGCATCACTAGCAAGAATCCGCCAATGGCTTTTTTTTTTTTTTTTTTTTTTTTAAATGCGCTTCACATCTGCACTGTGAATCATGCACACTATTGAATAAAAATGTTTCGGTTTTTCACTTTTTGTCTAGGGGTTCGGACCTGTTTTTGACAATACTTCATTTACCATTCTCACATTTCGTTTCTATCGTATCCACGACTGACAAATTTTGCCACCAATTTATTAATATGTTCTACATATTGTTCACTACTAAAACATATTCTCTGAGCGATTGTAAATTGGCTCTTCGGTATGCCCATAAATGTTTGCGGAGCATGACAGCTAGAACTATGTAATATATTGTTCCGGTCAATGGGCTTGGAATACACTGTAGTTTGCAGTCTATGATGAGATCAAAAAGTCATTGTCCAGAAAATGGATGACAGTGGCACACTATAAACTGAAGCACTATCAAAGGGGACATAGGAATTTTGAAAAAAGCATTTCTCCTATCAAGGATATATGAAAAGTTTTTTGAGATTCTCAGTTCACACTTTTGATCAAAACTGTTTAAGCCACCTCTGAACTTCAACGGGATCTCAAGGCACCTTGACATGGCTTTTTAATCAGTGCAGTGTAACTTGTAAGCTGATTCCTTCATTCCCTGCATTATGGAGGTCTGAATAGGACCCAAACGAGAGGTATCAATAGTGTAGGACCACCTGCCTTGAGATCCCGTTGAAGTTCGGAGGTGGCTTAAACAGCTTTGATCAAAAGTGTGAACTGAGAATCTCAAAAAACTTTTCATATATCCTAGATAGCAGAAATGCTTTTTTCAAAATTCCGATGTCCCCTTTGATAGTGCTTCAGTTTATAGTGTGCCACTGTGGGGGGCGTGGCCTGACCTGCATGGCGTGAGGACGTGTGGCTCTTGAGCTCCGTGATTATCCTGAAATAATCCTGATTTTGGAACCCCTATAGTGGTCCTTGCTGCTCCAGGTCTGGAGAGAGACAAGGATAGAGACTCCTGAGACTACAGATAAGGACATTTAGCTTTCTGGTGAAGGCTGTTTCTCCCTGTTTGAACCCAGGCTGCAGAGTGAGTCAAAGTGTCGGAAAGGGACTGTGGTGGAGGTGAAGAGGAGCTGATAGCTGACAGCACTTACACATACAGCCGGGTGATTTATTGGAGTCCCAAGGGGAGAAGCAGGCAGTGACCCTTGACTGAGAGGAGGAGGCGCTGCACATTCTGCCACCGGCCAGCCGTCGGGACAGCTTTGAGCTCTGAGAAGCTGAGCTGAGCCAGGAAGGGACGCAGAGCTGAGAAGAGAGACAGAGAGTCGGTGTGGCTGCTGAGGTGTCGAGTGACAGCACAACACACTACCTGCGCTCTAGAGTGGAGCTGAAAGGAGCCGGTGCTGGGACAGCAGTCAGTGAGTGCAGGACTCGCAGAGTACCAGACTGTGTTCCCCGGCAGCTGGAGCGTGGAGACACAGAGCCCGCTCTCAGATAAGTAAAGTGGGGAGGAGAACTCCAAATACAAGGAGGGGAGATAGTAGGAGATTTAGAGCCCCCCAGGGAGCCACTTTTGTATTTAGAACTCTGTTGGCGCCACTTTTGTTACTGGCTGGACTCGGGGGTAAAAAGGGCGCGAAAAGCAACTGCCCCTCGGTGCCATCTTGTTGCAGCACAGGAGCGAGAGATCTGCTATAACCCTGCACCGAGCCCTAGACGTTACTGAGGAGGGAGGATAAGGCCAGCACCTGAGCAAATACTCCCCACAGGGGATTCATCATTCATCTGCAATAAATCGCTCCATGTACTCTCTGAATTATATATAATCTGCGGGACGCTAGTTATCTGTTCTTTATATCATCCAGAACTTACGTTCCATATCTTGGCCAGGTATATTGTAATTCACACTTTCCATGGAAAAACTTGGCTTATGATGCCATCTACTGGGGACTTCCAGTACTGATTTTCTCTGCACTACAATGTTATACTGTTGAAGTCTCCATTCTTCATGACGATTGTTTTGCTCCAGTGACTCCTACTGATGCTCCTGGTTGTTGTTCCTTACGCAAAATCTGGTGCTGCTGTGGCCCCTGCTCTCTCGGCCATTATTCTGGTCATTAATGTTACTAACCAAGCACCCACAACAGTAATTCTCACCACAGAACATTTTATGTAATGCCGGTGGGTGCCACTATCTCCTGGCTGGGCCAGTACACTGCTGCACTTGTTTGGAACGGCACTTTTCCTCAATCGCTGGCCGTCTCTGATTGATTGTGTTGTATTCCTGGGGTGTTAGTCCAACTCACGTTTGGGCCGGAATAGAAATTCTACGGCGCCAGCTTCCACACAAAAACAGACCACAATAGACACAAGGAGTCGAAAAGATGAGTCTCTCCAGTCAGAACCTCCATCTAACGGGGCATTTGACACTGAAAAGATAATGGCGGCCATAGCAACCTGCCAGAGTACGTTAACCACTAAAATTGATTATCTGCAAATGGATGTCAACAGATTGCGGTATGATATGGATAAGATCAGGGAAAGAACTGTAGAAGCCGAATGCAGGATTAGCGGGGTAGAGGACATCTCAAACTCCAACCAGGAGTCTATTCGTGCCCTGCAGCAACAAGTGAAAACCCTGCAGGCTAGGACAGAGGACGCTGAAAACCGTAGCAGGCGCAATAATGTGCGAATTCTAGGCTTGCCGGAACACGTGGAAGGCTCCTCCCCAGAGAAGTTTATATAACAATTGCTCACGGAAGTTCTGGCTCCCATTGAATTCTCAAATAGCTTTGTGGTTGAGCGGGCACACCGCATTCCAATGCGGTCAGTGCCTCCTGATGCCCCACCTCGCATTTTCATCTTGAAGCTCCTTAATTACAGGGATAGGGATCTTATATTGTCCACTGCCAGGAAAACATCAAGTTATCCTTCTCTCCGGACTTTACTTCTGAGGTTCAGAAAAAAAGGAGGGAATTTATACATGTGAGGAGTCGTCTGCGGGAGGCTGGGATTAAATACTCCATGCTATATCCCACTAGACTGAGAGTTCAACATTGGGACCGTACACTCTTCTTTGTAACACCAGAGGAAGCCTCAGAGTGGTTAGATAGGAGGTCTCCTGAGAATCGCTGACGGCCCATGAAAATGTCTGGTCATGAGGACTCACACTGACAAGTTTTGTTTAATGTGAATTTATTATGCAGGTTGCTTACCTTCTCTCTGTTAGCCTATGTTTTGCTTACCATTAGAGGTCTTTTCTTTATACGAGCGGAGAAAGGGACTTTCTTTAGACGGTACATCTTTAAAGCGTCTTTCTAGACGCATTTTCTTTCGCCAGGACACAGGTTAATTGTACACCCTGGTGTGTTTCACAATTTTTGTTTCTTAACAGTTTGGATATGTGTAAGGGATCCGTCAGGGGCGCACGAACAGACACAGACAGCGTGAGGCCCTGACACTGATCCCAACCCCTGTCCCTGCCTTTTGGGGTGCCCGACTCCTTAATAGGTCGGCCCCAACCAGAAGACTGAGCACTATGCTGAATAGTGTGAAAACACAAGACGCAGACAAATAATACAAACACAATAAGGGATAGTCAAGCAAGCCAAGTCGGTAACTATCGGGAACGCGGTACAAAGTCAGAAGGCAGAAGAATAAATGTGAAACAAGCAGAGTAAGTTAACTAGGGAGGCACAGAATAAAGAGGGCGAGTTATAGGCAGAAACAGACCAGTATAACAGGCAAGGAGAAGAGACAGAAGAACCCTTAAATACCTTCCAGGAGAACTAAGGACAAAGGCAATAGGAGGAAGAAACAGAAGACCAGATAGGAAGGTAGAGCTGTCAATCACCAGGAGCAAGGAGCCAGGTTAACCCGTGGAGTGCTGGACGATTCCTGGCCCGGGCGTCGGCCAGGAATCAATCAAGATAGCAGGGAAGAAAACCCAGTTCACACTAGTGAACACAAATGTAGACACTATGTCAAAAACCACGGCTTACGTCGCAACGGCCATGGCCGGCGACCAGAACTCAACGCTGGGGTTCTTTCTGGCATGATCATGACAGTACCCCCCCTTTATGAGGGGCCACCGGACCCTCAACAGATCCTCTATGTTTAGCAGAATGGACCTGGTGAATTCTTTCCTTTTCCAGCTTGGGGGCATGTTTTGCAGATGAGACTCGGAGGCGGACATATTTTGGTCTGGTTCGGCGGTTTTTACTAGGTTTTTTTATTTTTAGTTGGGCGTTTTTTAGAGTCTTATGACTCCTAGCCCAGACTGTGCACAGTTGATTAACGGCGGTTTCTATTTTAGTTTTATCACCTGTAGTGGCAGAATACGTGAAGTGGGAACCATCGTCACGGCAAAAGCGGGCCAGCTTGGGAGGAGCAGAATTTTGTGAACTGGTAGTTGAGGACACAATATCTGAAGGCAAGGTGGTGACCACTACTCCCGAAGAAAGAATATTTTCAGGTTTCTCAATTGACAGATGCATAGATTCTCGTTCCGGGGCAGACGAGTTGAGCTTTGCCCCCGGAGGGAGGTCTATAGGACAAACATCAGGCTGGTGTGGAGGCAGATGTTCCCCAACCTCCCAATCAAAGACGCTAGAATTACATTCTGAAATATCATGAGCATTAATTACAGCACACACCAAGGGATGCACTGTCTTTGAATGAGCACCACATGAGTCACCCCATTTGATCAACTCGGTGGTTCTCCAGTTGAACAACGGATTATGGAGGCGGAGCCAGGGCAACCCAAGAATAATATCTGCAGAGAGTTTCTCCATGACAAAAAATTAAAGTTTTTCAGTATGCGAACTCCCAACATTCAAAGTGACCTCAGCAGTACAAAATTTTATTCTTCCTCCGGTTAGTGAGGTAGAATCTACACCTGAAACAAAAAATGGAGAACACAAAGCAACAAGTTCCAAACCCAAGGCTTTAGCAACAGCCATACTGATGAAATTAGCAGCTGCACCTGAGTCAATCAGGGCACGACAAGCAAAAGTCTTGGAGGTAGAAACTAAGGTTACGGGCAAAACAAACTTGTTATCAGAGTTAGGAGGTACCTGTACATCCGAGTTACCTTCCTGGAAATTGCGCAGACGTTCGGTGTTACCTTGGGGTGAATTAGGCCTAATAGGACAGTCTCTCAGGAAATGGTCAGGCTTCCCGCAATAAAGGCACAAGGCGTTCTCCAAACGGTGTCTCCTCCTGGTGGCAGCAGACATAAGACCCAACACCATGGGTTCTTCTCCAGAAGACTGAGAGGGAGATGGGAGAGAAGAACTCTCAAAGAAGGAAGAAGCAGGTTTTACAGGAAAGCCTGACTTGAGCTGAACAGTTAAACCCCCTTGCTTTTGGGGAATACTAACGCTGGATCAGGACTTGGAGGGATACCTTCCTCTAACACCTTTAATAACGTATCGGAGGGGTAGATCTATCAAGGATAGATTGATCCATAGTCACTATACACCGATACCACCTCAAGGTACCTGGTTAGAAAGGAGACCGATAGGTATGTTTAAATGTGGGCAGAGATGTGTTGCCTGCCCATTCATACAACAAACTAAATCCTTCACAAGTGCCTCTAATGGAAAACAATTTTTTATTCGTGATTTTGCCAATTGTAGGACAGAAGGAGTAGTTTATATGTGCATATGCCCCTGCCCACTGAACTATATTGGAAAAACAAAGAGAATATTCAAAAGAAGGGTGGGAGAACACCTGGGGGACATACGCAATAGAAGAGATACGCCAGTAGCTCGACATGTGTGGGAACATCACAATGGAGAATGGGAATCTCTGCGCTTTTTGATCTTAGAGGTTGTGAGACCATCCCCCAGAGGAGGGGAATGGGATAAACGAATTTTGTGTAAAGAGGCCCAGTGGATCTATCGTATGGAATCAGTTTATCCAAAGGGCCTTAATGAGATGTTGCAATTTGGATGTTTTATTGAATAGACTCTTCCTTAGGTCTGTTCACTCTGCTCTGCATTAATCGCGCTCTTCACAGAGGACCACTATGGACTCTTTAAATCTGACCGTATTACATGTATCAGCATTATATCATTACATTTTTTATCATATTCATTGACTACTTACAGTCTGATAATTAATATCAGCTGAAGACAATGAATGTCTGTACCCCGAAACTAATTGGCCCTGGATCAAGTCCATGTTACATTTTAGACATCTGCCATATGACAGTCATATTGGGAAATTTGGAGAATTACAGTTAGGGGAGACGCTCCGCCATAATGTATTATCCTTGTATATTGAGGTGAATGAGTCGACATGGGGAGTGGGTGCTCCCGTTGTGGCTGTCTTACTGTTGCTGGTGAGCTGGGCAGATGGACATGTGCATAATTGAATCTCAGTACAGAGACCAACTTGTATTCCAAACATGCGCAGCTTAAATTCCGGCGGTACTAACCGGAAATGACATGAATTGTCTTTCCGGACATGTGCAGTATAGTACGTAAAACGCCGGGGACACAGAGACTGTGCCGGACCCTGGATATGCGCACTATGGTTCCCGGCCGTATTTACTGAGGATGGTGTGCATTCCCTTTCCGGACATGCGCAGAACGGCATTTAGTGCGCCGGGGTGTGCAGAGACAGTTGGGGATTCTGGATATGCGCAGTGTCGTCCTCGCCGGCTCTAACCGGAAATGACATTTTTTCTCTTTTCCGGTCATGCGCAGTACAATATTCGGAACGCCAAGTGAAATAATGGCAGGGAAACATGCGCACATGTCATACAGAACCCGGCAATGGGTATAAATCAATATATACCAATGTGGAAGCGTTAGAGGCTTGATTGTCATACACCGGAAGGGTCATGTAAGGTATTTAAGGGAAGCAGAGATGATTTACTCTGTATCCCTCTCATCCTGGGTGCCAGCATACCAAAGGAGCTGCGAGGATCATCATTATTATACCTGGCAGCATCCAAGCTAAGTATCACTTTTCTTATCCTATCTATATAGGCAGTATATTCACTATAGATAGATTGTATATGCGTTGTATATAGCGTACTCTTTTTTCACAGCGAGTTTTTGAATCCCCTGATGAACCCTAAATTACATGGGGGAAACGCGTTGGGATAGCTGGGATTAATAGAATTTCAATAGACGCACACAGTGATACTATCTGTCTTTAAAGCGGAGCCGCCCTTTATCGGGGCGATTACTCCACTGACGGATGGTATATAGTATGCTGTATCATTTAGGTATGTAGTGGTAGTATATAGGGGTTTAAAGATGTATAATTTTAGATAGTCTAGTAAAAGTTATGTTTTAACAGGGATTATAATTTTGCAGTGATTTTGGTCCAAATCCTCTGTTTATATAAAATTTGGAGTTTTTCTAATATTATGGCCAGTTTTTTAAGTGGCCCTGTGGACAAAGAGAAATGGCGAACTGAGGCAAGAGCGGTGTTTTCAGATGTTGAGGCAGAGTCGGATCAAAGTGATCTTTCTGATTTAAGAGTGGTATTTAAACAACTATATACAGCTTACCGAGCCAATATTAAATCTTGGTGGGAGGCACAAACATTAGAACATTATATTGAATCACGTATTATACCTAGTGGACTTAGAATTTATATAACACCTGCTATTAGATCCCAATCTGAATCCTTGTTGGCAGAGTGGGAAACAGAACTCATAGACAGCTCTGTACGACTTATGAAAATCTTACTTAAAGAGGAAAACAAAACATTAGAAAGTACATCTACAACCCTAAACAATTTGATAGAACAAGCATCAAAACTTAGAGGGGATCCTGACTTTAATAGGAGAGAACAAAGTCTACAAAACTCTATAGAAAAATATCAGACAGGACTAAAGGTACGGAAACGCAAACAATACTTGAGAGACCTCCAAGAATTTAAGGAAGGGAGAGCTTTTAATTTTCTTAAAATTAAACCCACTACCCCTAGAGAAGTATTATCATCTGACGCAGAATCGTCAGATACAAATTCACAAACAACTATCAGGTCTAGGGGAAGAACAAGAGGATCAAGAATTAGAAAATGGGGTCCTCGCCAGAATTCAGAAGGAAGGGGAGTACATATGGACTATTATGCCTCCTCATCCTCTGGCAACTCCAATACACCCCCTTTTTTAGAGGGTTGGAGAGGCCCTGCGTCCGGCCTGAGACACCGTCAGAAACAATGATATCAGATCAGCATCAGATAATTAATCTAACAGACAGGCAATTAAATAACAATGAATTATGTATTTTACAGAGGGGTCTGACCTTCGTGCCCACTACTAAATTCAGTGACTTTTCATGGACTAAAGATCTACACCTATTTGCGCGTAAGCTTAAATGGCACAAATTTTTTAAAATTAAAGATCAAATTGAATGCCAGCAATTAGGTGTCACAGCACAGGATTTAGAAGGTATACATACGCTAGTGTCCCTTATGGAGGAGGAAGAAATAAGAGAGGGTCAAACCAAATTGAAACTTAAAAGTAGGAGAATGCCCCCGAGTCAGTTAGATACACGTGAGATTGATCTCTTTCTGCAAATAGTCTCTAAAGAACTCCGCAATCTGAGTGAACAGAGACTACCATTTCATAATAACCTCAGTAGAGAGGAATTAAGAGCACTGTCAGCACTGGAACGGGATAAATCTATAATTATTAAACCCTCCGATAAGGGGGGAAATATAGTTATATTAAATCATGACACATATAAACAGATGTGCAATGATCTTCTCAAGGACAAGAGGCATTATGAAATTTTATCCATTGATCCGACAACAAATTTTACTATGGAATTAGAAAAGCTACTTGTGGAGGGATTAGAGATGGGCCTGATAACACACACAGAATTTAAATTTATGATGCCATCCAATCCTCAAATACCTACATTCTACTCGATACCCAAGATACATAAGGGCTACACCCCATTAAAAGGTAGACCAATAGTCTCAGGTGTAGGATCTATTACGCAGAATGTAGGGATTTATATAGATAATATCTTACAGGACTTTGTAACAACATTGCCATCTTATATAAGAGATACCTCGGACCTCCTGCGTAGACTGGAGGGGATCACAGTCAATAGAGAAGTACTCTTGGGCTCCATAGATGTAGAAAGCCTGTATAGTAATATTCCACATGAAATTGGCATTCAGGCAGTCGAATATTTTTTATCCACAAGAAGTATAGAATTCCAGGCTCATAGTGCCTTTGTCATTAGATTACTTGACTTTGTGTTAAAACACAATTATTTTGTCTTTTGCAACAAAACCTTCCACCAGCTCAGGGGCACCGCAATGGGGAGCCCTTGCGCTCCCACATATGCAAATCTGTTCCTGGGCTGGTGGGAGGCCACGTTGGTGTCCCAACCGGGGGATGATCAATGGCCCCCCCAGATTTTATTCTGGGGGAGGTACATCGATGACATCATCATCCTCTGGGAGGGCGCTAGGTGTCATTTTGAGAGGTTCGTTGCACGGCTCAATAAAAATGAAATCGGTATGCATTTCACATTTGAAATGCAAGAGAACCGTTTACCCTTCTTGGATGTCCTCATCATTAAAGATATGAACGGCAATATTCACACGGATATGTATAGGAAACCTACAGCAACCAACAGCTTACTGCACTGGGAAAGTTACCATCCATTACCATGTAGGAGAGGAATACCGAAGGGTCAATTCCTGAGAGTTAAGAGAAACTGCTCCAGAGAGGAAGATTTTAGGAGACAGTCAGGCATATTGAGAGAGAGATTCCTTAATCGAGGATATCCCTCAAGAGTTTTGGAATCAGCCTTTAGACATGCACAAAAACAGAACAGGACAACATTACTACAGGGTAGATCCCAGGAAGACAAAGATAACAATAAAGCACGTGTAATTGCAACCTTTGATGATAGAAATCTAGAAGTGACTAATATCCTCAAGAAATATTGGGGAATATTAACGCTGGATCAGGACTTGGAGGGATACCTTCCTCTAACCCCTTTAATAACGTATCGGAGGGGTAGATCTATCAAGGATAGATTGATCCATAGTCACTATACACCGATACCCCCTCAAGGTACCTGGTTAGAAAGGAGACCGATAGGTATGTTTAAATGTGGGCAGAGATGTGTTGCCTGCCCATTCATACAACAAACTAAATCCTTCACAAGTGCCTCTAATGGAAAACAATTTTTTATTCGTGATTTTGCCAATTGTAGGACAGAAGGAGTAGTTTATATGTGCATATGCCCCTGCCCACTGAACTATATTGGAAAAACAAAGAGAATATTCAAAAGAAGGGTGGGAGAACACCTGGGGGACATACGCAATAGAAGAGATACGCCAGTAGCTCGACATGTGTGGGAACATCACAATGGAGAATGGGAATCTCTGCGCTTTTTGATCTTAGAGGTTGTGAGACCATCCCCCAGAGGAGGGGAATGGGATAAACGAATTTTGTGTAAAGAGGCCCAGTGGATCTATCGTATGGAATCAGTTTATCCAAAGGGCCTTAATGAGATGTTGCAATTTGGATGTTTTATTGAATAGACTCTTCCTTAGGTCTGTTCACTCTGCTCTGCATTAATCGCGCTCTTCACAGAGGACCACTATGGACTCTTTAAATCTGACCGTATTACATGTATCAGCATTATATCATTACATTTTTTATTATATTCATTGACTACTTACAGTCTGATAATTAATATCAGCTGAAGACAATGAATGTCTGTACCCCGAAACTAATTGGCCCTGGATCAAGTCCATGTTACATTTTAGACATCTGCCATATGACAGTCATATTGGGAAATTTGGAGAATTACAGTTAGGGGAGACGCTCCGCCATAATGTATTATCCTTGTATATTGAGGTGAATGAGTTGACATGGGGAGTGGGTGCTCCCGTTGTGGCTGTCTTACTGTTGCTGGTGAGCTGGGCAGATGGACATGTGTATAATTGAATCTCAGTACAGAGACCAACTTGTATTCCAAACATGCGCAGCTTAAATTCCGGCGGTACTAACCGGAAATGACATGAATTGTCTTTCCGGACATGTGCAGTATAGTACGTAAAACGCCGGGGACACAGAGACTGTGCCGGACCCTGGATATGCGCACTATGGTTCCCGGCCGTATTTACTGAGGATGGTGTGCATTCCCTTTCCGGACATGCGCAGAACGGCATTTAGTGCGCCGGGGTGTGCAGAGACAGTTGGGGATTCTGGATATGCGCAGTGTCGTCCTCGCCGACTATAACCGGAAATGACATTTTTTCTCTTTTCCGGTCATGCGCAGTACAATATTCGGAACGCCAAGTGAAATAATGGCAGGGAAACATGCGCACATGTCATACAGAACCCGGCAATGGGTATAAATCAATATATACCAATGTGGAAGCGTTAGAGGCTTGATTGTCATACACCGGAAGGGTCATGTAAGGTATTTAAGGGAAGCAGAGATGATTTACTCTGTATCCCTCTCATCCTGGGTGCCAGCATACCAAAGGAGCTGCGAGGATCATCATTATTATACCTGGCAGCATCCAAACTAAGTATCACTTTTCTTATTCTATCTATATAGGCAGTATATTCACTATAGATAGATTGTATATGCGTTGTATATAGCGTACTCTTTTTTCACAGCGAGTTTTTGAATCCCCTGATGAACCCTAAATTACATGGGGGAAACGCGTTGGGATAGCTGGGATTAATAGAATTTCAATAGACGCACACAGTGATACTATCTGTCTTTAAAGCGGAGCCGCCCTTTATCGGGGCGATTACTCCACTGACGGATGGTATATAGTATGCTGTATCATTTAGGTATGTAGTGGTAGCATATAGGGGTTTAAAGATGTATAATTTTAGATAGTCTAGTAAAAGTTATGTTTTAACAGGGATTATAATTTTGCAGTGATTTTGATTAAAATACATATTCAAATGCGCCCATGTAAATTCCAAACCAGTTTACGGTACAAATATACACATATGAACAAGGGCGCATTACACAAAAGACTATTCAAATGTGTCTTTAGGCTGGCCATAAACCAGTAAATGAATGTACCAGGCGCAGGAGGAAATATAAATCTATACACCGGCGCATTAGACACAGTATGAGGACATGTATATTAAATATGCTTATGATGAAAATAAATAAAAATATGAGCTTAATACCCAGATTACAAAAATTATGATGCAGTAGATAGAAAATAGTCTACAAAAATATAACATATAAATGGGACATCCTAACCCAAAACACGGAGTGATAACCCCAGCCAAACATTTTTTATAGGATGCAGAAACAGATAAACTAAAAATAATTGACATGGCAGAAGAAAAAAATAAATAAATCACACGATTTTTGCTACTATATCATAGAAAGCAGCCAAAATTTAAGGATTCATTTAGGCCATTTAGACAGTGAAACTAAGATTATCAGGGTCATTATTATGAAAATTATTAACATGATGAGCTACCGAGGTGTCCATTTTATGTCTAATATCCGCCAAATGCTCTCCTATTCTTTTTCTTAGCTGTATCTTAGTTTTGCCCACAAAACTAAGTGGGCAAGTACATTTACACAGATAGACAACTCCTTCAGTTTTACAGTTTGAAAATTCTTTTTGTTTATAACACTGGCCAGTGTGGTTATTGACAAACGTCTTGGATTGATTAATGTATGGACATGCTAAACAGTCAACTCCACATCTGAACGTACCTAAAGGACGGCGATCCAACCAAGTGCCTTGTTGTTTCCTAGGGGTCTATGAAACAGACGATCATGTAATTATCTCCCGCCTCTAAAGGTAATCAATGGGGATTTAGGTAAAATATCCTTAAGATCCGGGTCAGATAAAAGAATATCCCAATACTTCTTGATGCTTTTCCTAGCGGCCTCATATCCTTGGTCAAAATCTGCCACTATTCCAGCCACTTGTCCGCCCCTCGCTTATGCATGTGTATTTGATACCAATATCCTAGATCTACCATGTTTAGAAACGTCTTCAAAAGCATCCTGAATCACCTGTATGGGATATCCACGGTCACGAGAACGTGTTTTCAAATCCTTCGCCGGGAAAAAATAATCACCATCTCGCAAGCAGTTTCTCCATATACAGAGGAACTGCCCCTTTGGAATTCCCGTTTTTATATTGGTTGGATGATAACTCTCCCAATGGTGCAAACTATTAGTCGCTGTTGCCTTACGAAATGTCTTAGTATGTAAATTGCCTCTTCTATCTTTTAGGATAATTAAGTCCAAAAAGGGAAGAGAGTATTCATTAATAGCTAATGTAAATCTCATGCCAATACTATTAACATTTAGTCTGTCAACAAAACAATTAAAGTCCTGAATTGATCCATTCCAAAGGAGGATTATATCATCTATATGCTGTACCTACCCCACAACATGATGTTATTAGTATGGGGTAGGTTTTTGTCAGAAAACTGAAGTAGTTGTCTATATGTGTACATGTACTTGCCCGCTTGCCTATGTAGGCAAAACTAAGAGACTGCTAAGAAGAAGAATAGGAGAGCATTTGGCGGATATTAGACGTAAAAGGGACACCTTGAAAGCTCGTCATGTTAATAATTTTCATAATAATGACCCTGATAATCTTTGTTTCACCGTTATTGAGGTCATTTGTAAATCACCCAGGGGGGTGATTAGAATACCAGAATTTTAAGGAAAAAGACAGAGTGGATTTATAGATAACACACGGTGTTTCCCTTTGGTCTAAAATCGTGTGTTTTGGTTTTTTTTTTGTACTCCCATTTCAATCATTTTTAGTTTATCCATTTCTGGATCCTATTAAAACGTTTGGCTGGGGTTATCACTCCATGTTTTGGGTTAGGTTGCCCCCATTTATATATCTTCATATCTATTTATGTTGTCTTGCCACTGGAATTTGTTATATTTTTGTAGACTATTTTCTATCTACTGCATCATAATTTTTGTAATCATGGTATTAAGCTCATATTTTTATTTATTTTCATCATAAGCATATTAATATACATGACCTTGTACTGTGTCTAATGCACCGGTGTATAGATTTATATTTCCTCCTGCGTCTGGTACATTCATTTACTGATTTATGGCCAGACACATTTGAATAGTTAGTCTTTTGTATAATGCGCCCTTGTTCATATTTGTATATTTGTACCGTATGTTGGTTTGGAATTTACATGGCCGCATTTTAATATGTATTTTTATCATGGCAGGGACTTCCTGTCCATACATATTACAGTGGAATGCAAATGGAACGCATGCTTACGTATAGAGCATGCGCGCCAGAGGTACACATTTTGTAACCGGAAATCTGTTTGTTCCGGGTTTCTTACATGGGCGTACGTGAATATTGGCGTCTGGATGCATTATTGCGATTCGGAGGGTATGTCTATTCATTCTTTGGCTTATGGGAGCTATTTTTCTATTGGTTTTAGTCTGCAATTGAGGGAGGGTCTACTGATATTTAAGCTGGGTCTGATTGTACATCAGATGTAGTCCTTCTATCATTCTATCGGCTAGCACCTTTCATCATCACCGTTATGGTGGTTGTTGGTTATTACTCTAATTAATCCATCTCTGTCCCCTGATGAACCAGTTTGTACTGGGGATACGTGTTGGGACTTTATTCTTGGCATCTTATCCTCATTGTGTATGGGACATAATCGAGTGTCCAGAAAGCAGTGTAGTATATTTTTATCTATCTACATTGCTTGTCTTTTTGAAATAGAGTTAGCCAACTTAGAGGCAGGGTCGACCCTTTTGGGGTGGCTGATACTAATAGGACAATTTTAGAGTACTGATTACACAGGTATATATATATATTTTTCCAGCTATATGGATATGTGGAACCTTTGTACGTGAATCAGTACCCCAATCATACATATGGAGTGAAGTACATCTCTGATTAACTGCAGAACCGTGAGTTTTTCATATTTAATATTTCAGGGAATTAGGCCAAAAACTCAAACTCATATTTTCAGGAATATTACCTGTTCCACGGGCCACAACATAGAGGCAGCGGGAGATTAGAGAGGTGAATAAGTGACTCAAAAATTGGTGTAGGAAAGAGGGATTTGGGTTTTTTGTAGAACTGGGCTGAATTCTGTCTTTGCTACAGACTCTATGCTAAGGATGGGCTGCACCTAAATGGGGAGGGTGCAGCTGTATTGGGGGACAAAATGGCCAGGAAGTTGGAGAATATTTAAACTAGGAACTGGGGGTAGGGCAACTACAAAGATAGCATGCAAGATAGTGAAGATAGAGAGCTGGGAATTAGGAATAAAACAGGGAGTGGAGTGGAGGGAGGGGGTGTAGCAATAGTTAAAAATATAAGGGAGACAGGAATAAAAACCAACAAAATAAATTAACTTGAATTATTAATTGTAGAAGAAAAATATGACATAGTGGGGATAACTGAGACATGGCTGGACGAGAGCTTAACTGGGCGGTTAACTTACAGGATTACAGTCTATTTAGAAGAGATCGAAAAAGACTGGAAGGGGGGAGGTGTATGTCTCTATGTAAAATCCTGTCTGAAGCCAACACTGAGGGAAGATATAGATACAGGTAATGAACATGTGGAATCATTATGGGTAGATATACATGGGGGTAATAACAATAATATAATTCCAATAAGATTCTGCTATAGACCCCCAAATATAACAGAATCCATGGAAGAAATACTTCTCAAGCAAATAGATGAAGCAGCTAATCAGAATGAGGTTGTTATTATAGGCGACTTTAACTACCCAGACATAAATCGGGAGTCTGAAACCTGTAGCTTTCATAAAGGAAACATGTTTTTGTCAATAACTAAAGATAATTACCTTTCCCAAATGGTGCAGGAACCGACTAGAGGAAAGGCCCTTCTAGACATAATATTGGCTAATAGACCTGACTAGTGTTGAGCGAGTATTATCGACAAAGTTGAAAGCGGCACGGTATTTTCGTTGATCGGATTTTTTAGATAACGCGATAATTTAGGTTAAAATCTGTGCATACTCTATTAATATCGCGCCATTTTCGGCGCTTCCTGTCATTTTGGCGGCTAGCAAATCAGCTTACAGAATAGAGCAGGGTGAGCTGTGTGTGCGACGTCATGACTGGGATGTGTATGGTTGCGATTAGCTGGAAAAATCACATGACCTCGTTTTACATAGAACAGCCCTTCCTGTTCATGATCAGTGTGTGTCAGTATCTCAAAGCAGTAGGATGTGCGCTCTGCCTCTGTGCAAACAGCTCAGCGAAATTATCCTATTTGTTCACAGAGACAGCTCTACTTTTAGCTGTGATCCTTAGAACTTAGGTAGATCAGAGATTTGCAGATTTTAGGTAGTTAGGCTGAGAATTTTAAAGGAGCATCTACCGCTGTAAAGTCACAGGGGAGAGCGGGGGAAGGGGAGGGAGCGCCGGGCGAACACAGACAAGCTCTTTAAAGAATTCTGGATATTGTGCACCCAGACTTAGTGTAGACATTGCATTGCAATAGCTTTATTATTAACAGTTTTCTGTTGAAATATTACTTGGATATTGGGCAGCCTGAACTTAAATTAGGATACAGATCTTTTCTAGTAACTGCAGGTCTATTTGTTAGGTGCAAATATCCACTTTTATTATCAGTATACATTTCAGATAGGTGTTTTTTTTTCACTTTTGCCCAGTCCAGCTTTGTTGATAGAGGTACCTTGCAGTTAAATTTGAATCCAGCAATTTTGTAGTCACCACAGGTGTATTGATAGGTGCCAAAAATACCTTTTATTATCCGTATACATTTCAGATACGTGTTTTTTTCACTTTGGCGCAGCCAGCTTTGTTGATAGAGCCACCTTGCAGTTAAATTTGAATCCAGCAATTTTGTAGTCACCACAGGTGTATTGATAGGTGCCAAAAATACCTTTTATTATCCGTATACATTTCAGATACGTTTTTTTCACTTTGGCACAGGCCAGCTTTGTTGATAGAGCCACCTTGCAGTTAAATTTGAATCCAGCAATTTTGTAGTCACCACAGGTGAATTGATAGGTGCCAAAAATACCTTTTATTATCCGTATACATTTCAGATATGTGTTTTTTTCACTTTTGCCCAGTCCAGCTTTGTTGATAGAGGTACCTTGCAGTTAAATTTGAATCCAGCAATTTTGTAGTCACCACAGGTGAATTGATAGGTGCCAAAAATACCTTTTATTATCCGTATACATTTCAGATAACTGTTTTTTTACTTTGGCACAGGCCAGCTTTGTTGATAGAGCCACCTTGCAGTTAAATTTGAATCCAGCAATTTTGTAGTCACCACAGGTGTATTGATAGGTGCCAAAAATACCTTTTATTATCCGTATACATTTCAGATACGTGTTTTTTTCACTTTGGCGCAGGCCAGCTTTGTTGATAGAGCCACCTTGCAGTTAAATTTGAATCCAGCAATTTTGTAGTCACCACAGGTGTATTGATAGGTGCCAAAAAATACCTTTTATTATCCGTATACATTTCAGATACGTGTTTTTTTCACTTTGGCGCAGGCCAGCTTTGTTGATAGAGCCACCTTGCAGTTAAATTTGAATCCAGCAATTTTGTAGTCACCACAGGTGAATTGATAGGTGCCAAAAATACCTTTTATTATCCGTATACATTTCAGATACGTGTTTTTTTCACTTTGGCGCAGGCCAGCTTTGTTGATAGAGCCACCTTGCAGTTAAATTTGAATCCAGCAATTTTGTAGTCACCACAGGTGAATTGATAGGTGCCAAAAATACCTTTTATTATCTGTATACATTTCAGATACGTGTTTTTTTCACTTTTGCCCAGTCCAGCTTTGTTGATAGAGGTACCTTGCAGTTAAATTTGAATCCAGCAATTTTGTAGTCACCACAGGTGAATTGATAGGTGCCAAAAATACCTTTTATTATCCGTATACATTTCAGATACGTGTTTTTTTTCACTTTGGCGCAGGCCAGCTTTGTTGATAGAGCCACCTTGCAGTTAAATTTGAATCCAGCAATTTTGTAGTCACCACAGGTGTATTGATAGGTGCCAAAAATACCTTTTATTATCCGTATACATTTCAGATACATGTTTTTTTCACTTTGGCACAGGCCAGCTTTGTTGATAGAGCCACCTTGCAGTTAAATTTTAATCCAGCAATTTTGTAGTCACCACAGGTGAATTGATAGGTGCCAAAAATACCTTTTATTATCCGTATACATTTCAGATACGTGTTTTTTTCACTTTTGCCCAGTCCAGCTTTGTTGATAGAGGTACCTTGCAGTTAAATTTGAATCCAGCAATTTTGTAGTCACCACAGGTGAATTGATAGGTGCCAAAAATACCTTTTATTATCCGTATACATTTCAGATACGTGTTTTTTTCACTTTGGCACAGGCCAGCTTTGTTGATAGAGCCACCTTGCAGTTAAATTTGAATCCAGCAATTTTGTAGTCACCACAGGTGTATTGATAGGTGCCAAAAATACCTTTTATTATCCGTATACATTTCAGATACGTGTTTTTTTCACTTTGGCGCAGGCCAGCTTTGTTGATAGAGCCACCTTGCAGTTAAATTTGAATCCAGCAATTTTGTAGTCACCACAGGTGTATTGATAGGTGCCAAAAATACCTTTTATTATCCGTATACATTTCAGATACGTGTTTTTTTCACTTTGGCGCAGGCCAGCTTTGTTGATAGAGCCACCTTGCAGTGAAATTTGAATCCAGCAATTTTGTAGTCACCACAGGTGTATTGATAGGTGCCAAAAATACCTTTTATTATCTGTATACATTTCAGATACGTGTTTTTTTTTCACTTTGGCGCAGGCCAGCTTTGTTGATAGAGCCACCTTGCAGTTAAATTTGAATCCAGCAATTTTGTAGTCACCACAGGTGAATTGATAGGTGCCAAAAATACCTTTTATTATCCGTATACATTTCAGATACATGTTTTTTTCACTTTTGCCCAGTCCAGCTTTGTTGATAGAGGTACCTTGCAGTTAAATTTGAATCCAGCAATTTTGTAGTCACCACAGGTGAATTGATAGGTGCCAAAAATACCTTTTATTATCCGTATACATTTCAGATACGTGTTTTTTTCACTTTGGCGCAGGCCAGCTTTGTTGATAGAGCCACCTTGCAGTTAAATTTGAATCCAGCAATTTTGTAGTCACCACAGGTGTATTGATAGGTGCCAAAAATACCTTTTATTATCCGTATACATTTCAGATACGTGTTTTTTTTCACTTTGGCACAGGCCAGCTTTGTTGATAGAGCCACCTTGCAGTTAAATTTGAATCCAGCAATTTTGTAGTCACCACAGGTGAATTGATAGGTGCCAAAAATACCTTTTATTATCCGTGTACATTTCAGATACGTGTTTTTTTTCACTTTGGCGCAGGCCAGCTTTGTTGATAGAGCCACCTTGCAGTTAAATTTGAATCCAGCAATTTTGTAGTCACCACAGGTGAATTGATAGGTGCCAAAAATACCTTTTATTATCCGTATACATTTCAGATACGTGTTTTTTTTCACTTTTGCCCAGTCCAGCTTTGTTGATAGAGGTACCTTGCAGTTAAATTTGAATCCAGCAATTTTGTAGTCACCACAGGTGAATTGATAGGTGCCAAAAATACCTTTTATTATCCGTATACATTTCAGATACGTGTTTTTTTCACTTTGGCGCAGGCCAGCTTTGTTGATAGAGCCACCTTGCAGTTAAATTTGAATCCAGCAATTTTGTAGTCACCACAGGTGTATTGATAGGTGCCAAAAATACCTTTTATTATCCGTATACATTTCAGATACATGTTTTTTTCACTTTGGCACAGGCCAGCTTTGTTGATAGAGCCACCTTGCAGTTAAATTTTAATCCAGCAATTTTGTAGTCACCACAGGTGAATTGATAGGTGCCAAAAATACCTTTTATTATCCGTATACATTTCAGATATGTGTTTTTTTTCACTTTTGCCCAGTCCAGCTTTGTTGATAGAGGTACCTTGCAGTTAAATTTGAATCCAGCAATTTTGTAGTCACCACAGGTGAATTGATAGGTGCCAAAAATACCTTTTATTATCCGTATACATTTCAGATAGGTGTTTTTTCACTTTTGCCCAGTCCAGCTTTGTTGATAGAGGCACCTTGCACTTAAATTTCAATACAGCAATTTTGTTTTGATTTGAGGGATTTGAGATGAAGTCACCTGTGTTGATGATGATGATGATGACATTGCGGATCCAACGTGGTCTTTTCAGCAGAATTTGCTTGCGAGGGCTTCATCACTGGACGAGGAGGAAGACGATGGGGTAGTGTCAGTACGGGTCCCGCCTCAAAAAGGGAGAGGGCGGTCGCAGAAGTCCGCTGATATGATTCCGCCAGCCATGGTCAGCGGAAACCCCGCTCCTCGCTTATCGCCGTCAAAAAGGTCCAGGACCTCTCAAGCCTGGGCCTTCTTTGAGCAAGCCTCTGATTCACCCAGCGATGTCATATGCCGCCTTTGCCGTAAACGCATAAGTAGAGGCAAGAATCTTAGGTGTTTAACCACCACCAACATGTCTAGTCACATGCAGCGAATGCATGAGTTGAAATGGAGGCAACACTTGGCCAAAAAAGGCCAGACCGACGCCGGGCTTCCAACCACTGTCACACCCTCTGTCTCCGCCTCCTCCTCCTCCTCCGCCACCACCAAGCGTTCCTCAGCTGCCCATGTCTCTCAGAGTCATGATCAGGGATCAGCCTCTGCTTCAGCCTCCACCGTCGCCCGAGTACCACCAGCACCATCAGAGACCCATCCTACCCCTTCTCCTCCCGCCAGTTTGACGACCTGCACGCCGTACAGCGGCCAGTCTAGCAGCCAGCCTTCTGTCTTCCAGGTTTGGGAGCAGAAGAAACACTTTAACCCAAACCATCCCAAAGCCAAAAGCCTGAATGTCGGCATTGCCAGGCTTTTGGCCTTGGAAATGTTGCCTTTTCGTCTGGTGGACACGGATGGGTTCCACCACGTCATGGCCCTTGCCTGCTCCCATTACCAGATGCCGAGCAGGCACCGACACATGGACTAGTAAGCACGGCCAAGGCCGCCATATCTCTGTGACAGCTTACTGGGTGAGCTGGGTGGATGTCTCTGGGGGTGACGGTGGCTCTCAGTCTCGGTGCACGCTCTTCAAAACCGCAGGGATGGTGCAGGGCTCTTTCCCCCAAGGTCCTCTGGTGGCATTACGTGCCCAGAGAAACCAGGCCGTGTTGAAATTACAAGTGAAACAGATTTCTGAAGTGCCGAAGCAATACCGGAGTACGGGATGCGCCGAAAAAACTTCTTCGCCCGGAATTTAAAACATACTATTTATTATGACATGTTAAAAAACAGCCATGCATACATAAGCCAACCCTATGCACCCAACAGACGCGTTTCAAGCAAAAATGCTCTTGATCACTGCTAACTGGACTGCTGGAGGCTGTCAATATTTAAAACAACACTTCCACCAATCCGGTGGCTGGCACTACCGGGTCTCCACCTTTTGTTTTTCAGTTAGAACCCCCAAATTTTCACCGTAACTGAGTAATTTCTCTAATTGTTGTTGGAAACATTTTGTGGGATCCTCTTTTAGTTTGCGGTATGTGGAAACATCCCCTAATATTTTATGTACCTGTTCATTATATAACCCCGCGTCCATGACGACTGTAACACCCCCCTTGTCTGCTTTCTTAATGACCCAGTTTTTGTTATCCCTAAGTTCTTTAACTGCTTTGATTTGGGACCATGTTAAGTTGTTCTTATATTTTTTGCTTTTGTAAGAATGCGTATCCCGTCCCTTCAAGTTGTTTCTTTGATGTAACTGTATGAGATCTCGGTCCATGGTATTTTGGAAGGCGTCAAGTGGCGCTACTCTCGCTTTAAGGGGGTAAAAATCTGGGTTAGGTTGTCTTTGTGTGATATTTGATGTGTTGCTATCATTATCATGTTCAATGGTATTTTCACTATCTAGTTGTTGTAAACAGGACAGGGCTATTTGTTCATTAAATTGTAGACTGCTATGTTAATTGACTGTATCATGATTATGCCTAGATGTTGATGGTGTGTTTTTAGAATTGTCCCTAAAAAAATGTTTTTTTACTGTCAAAAGTCTGGAAAATTTATTGACGGTAGTGTTAGTGTGTATATAATGCTCTATAACTCACCTGTATTGTTTTAGTATAACCTCTCAGCTTGTACCACAATCCTATGCTCTTTGTTTTGTTTTTCTTTTTTCTCTGCCTGTTTAAATGCCGTCATTCCTTAGTGTCATAACCATGTGACTTGCATCCAGCCACCGGATTGGTGGAAGTGTTGTTTTAAATATTGACAGCCTCCAGCAGTCCAGTTAGCAGTGATCAAGAGCATTTTTGCTTGAAACGCATCTGTTGGGTGCATAGGGTTGGCTTATGTATACATGGCTGTTTTTTAACATGTCATAATAAATAGTATGTTTTAAATTCCGGGCGAAGAAGTTGTTTTCGGCGCATCCCGTACTCCGGTATTGCTTCGGCACTTCAGAAATCTGTGTCACTTGTGTGCTCACCGCTGGGCCGGCGGTATGCCCGAGGACTCCATACATTTGGCGGATCCAAAAGCACATAGAACTTAGCCCAAACCAGGTGATCAACCAAGCGTGTTGTCGTGTTGAAATTAATCTGTCTTGGAGACCGTCCACACACAGGTCAGGAGCTGTGGACGGCTCTCCGCAACGAGACCGAGCGCTGGCTGGGTGACAAGAACCTTGTGCCAGGCAAGGTGGTGTGCGATAACGGGCGAAATCTGCTGGCCGCCCTTAAGATCGGTAGGCTGGCACATGCCTGGCACATGTCATGAACCTTGTCGTCCAGAAATTTCTAAAGAACTACCCGGGTCTGGACTGCCTGCTGAGGAAGGCTCGAGGTCTGAGTTCGCACTTCCGCCGTTCGCACCCTGCTTCGTCCCACCTGGCTGCGTTGCAGCGTCAGCTCGGCCTCCCCATCAACCGTCTCATTGTTGACGTGGCAACACGCTGGAATTCCACCCTCCACATGCTCCAGCGATTGTGGCAGCAGCGCAATGCCATTACGAAGTATGAAGCGACAAATGGCCTGACAAGCAGCGGTGCGGACCTCGGGTTGTTGAGCCACTGAGAGTGGAGGCAGGTGAAAGAGCTCTGCACCATCCTTGCCAGTTTTGAAGAAGCCACCAAAATGGTCAGTGCGGACAATGCCCTTGTCAGCATGAGCATTGTGGTGATCTTAGTTCTGGAACGATCGTTGGACACTCTGAAACAACAGGTCCCGCCAGCGACGGAGGAGGAGACGGACACAGATGCGGACACGGAGCCTTTCTCTCCATCGAATCCACAAGGCCCGACAGTTTCACAATTTTATCGGTCTTCATTAGGCAGTGGTTCGGGGTCCCCAAGGGTAGTGCAAGGCGGCGCATCAGCTCCAAAAACTGAGGAAGTCAGGGCTTTTTTGGCCGTGCCCTTGAGGAGGGGGG